>PVLA01004579.1:0-171812 GCA_004027455.1 Hydrochoerus hydrochaeris | reverse complement strand
ATTACTGTCTGTGCCCTCAAATCTAGTATAGGTAAAAATGACTGGAACAGAATATATTACATCTAAGCAGAGTTGTGTGGGTTTTAAATCCTGGTGCACTATTTACAATATAGCGTATCAAGACCATCTATATTATAGTTTCTAGTTATCCTTCTCTGCCTCATTTCTGCTATGCTATTTTTCTGCCTTTGTTTGTCTAATTTTCTCCTTCATTCTCCTTCCTGCCCCACTCATTGAGGCCTTTCTGCCACTGTTCCTAAAATCCTGGTATTTTTTTTCTCTCACTCTAGAATGTCCTTCAGTATTCTCAGTAGGGTTGGATTGGTGGTCACAAACTCCCCCAGTTCCTCTTTGTCATGGAAGCATCTTGTTTCTCCATCAACTTCTAGTGACAGTTTTGCAGGGTACATTAATCTGGGCTGGAGGTTATTTTCTTTCAGGACTTGTAACACTTTACCCCAACCTCTTCTTGATCTGATGGTCTGTGTCAAGAAGTCAGCCGTGATCCTGATGGGCTTACCTTTATAGGTAATCTGTTTGTTTTCTCTGATGACTTTTAATATTGTTTTTATATTGAATTTCTGGTATCTTGATTATTATATGTCTGGGTGTAGCTCTGTTTTGGTTGTAGGTGGCTGGAGTTCTGTATGCCTCACACAACCGAATGTCATTTTCTTTTCCCATGCTTGGGAAGTTTTCCTTAATTATTTCCGTGAATAGCCTCTGTAATTCACCTGTATGTATTCCTGCTTCTTCGTTCACATTTCTTATTCTTAAATTGTAGATTCTCTTGTCATCTTCTAGCCTTTGTATTGTTACTGCCTGTTTCCTTGTTATTTTTAAGAGATCTTTCCTTTCATGATCACACACTGCCAATTTCTCTTCAAGTTTTGATAGTCTATCCTTAGGTTCTTTTAAGGCGTTTTGCCAGCTTTCAATGGAGTTTTTAATTTCCTGGTAGTCTCTTTGAATCTGCTTCATGTATTCTATATTTTCTTTATATTCTTTATTGAATGTTTCTCTCCTTTTTTTATGTTCCTCCCTTCTTTTGTCTGTATCATCCTGAGAGATGCTTCCTGAGAGCATTTCTTTTATTACTCATATCCTGTTTTACCTGATTTAATATTTCAGTTTTGAGCTCTTCTACAAGGTCCCAAAGATCTCTTAATGTCCATTTAAGCCATGTCTGATATTGTGTGTTTGCCACCCTCAGTCTCCCTTGTTTTTCCCACTCCTGGATCAGGGCTCTCAGGGTTCTGGGCTGGGGGCCTCCTCCTGCCTCTCTCTCTTGTCATGGTCCTGGTTTCCTCCACACAGGTTACAGTGCAGGTCCCAGCCCCCTTCCCTGTTGGCCACGTTTCCTCCGAAGCACGCTGGCAAGGGAACTCCGCCCTCTCCTGCCTGCTCTTGTCACTGAGGTGTAAGTAGCGGCTGTATCTGCCTGCCCCTCCCCACCGGGCCAGCCAAACTTCAGCTGCCCTCACCAAGTTAGTACTTGCTAGGCACAGGGAATCGATTTGGGATGGCTCATTGGGTCCCAGCGAGGGGCGCGGCCCAGTCCAAGCAAATCCCATGAATCTGCTCTGGGGAGGAAGCAACCAACCGAAGTCACTGTCCCTCCCAGTTCAGGCTCCTCCTGCCCGATTCCAACATGTCGCCCATTTGGTTGTGCCCTTCCTTTGGGGGGGGGGGGCTCTCATTCCCAGCGACCGTGGATTAATGAAGGTCCTTCACCGGCTCCACTCTCTGTTGGGCTCACCAACCCCCAACTTCAGCACTGCTGTGCTTCCTGTGAGTGGCAGCGGGAACGAGTTTGGGTGGCTTTGCCGGCTGCACGGATTCAAGCTGGAACAGACTTGGTGAGTCACGGCGAAAACGCCGTGTCCCTTAATTTTTAGCTATCTCAGTTGTAGTCCCAAAATATTTGATGAGCTTTTTACGTTTTAATTTCTTCCTGTGTCGAGAGGATCCATCTCCCTCTATCTGGGTCTCTCCAGGGTGTTGTATTCTGGCATATGAACTGTTTCTCCCGGGAGGCTTTGTATTTTGTTGCTCACTGATCGGCCATCTTGTCTTCTCTGTTTTTTTTTATAATGTTTTAATAACATTTTTATTTCAGTAACATTGTCTTATCTCTAAGACAATGAATATCTAAATGCAAAGATGTCAAAACAAGAAGCCAGAGTCTTAAGCAGACTCTCATAAGAAAGGATACAAACATCGAAGTGTTAAGGAGCAGATATAGAAATAGAATTGATGCATTTAAAACTAGAAAATTTAGTTTTTGTTCTTAACTCACTAACTCACTATGTGACTTTAGTAGGTAAGCCAGTTACCTTTCAATGCTGTATTTTCTACCACTGACAAAATAGCAGTCTGAATAATAGTTATTTATTTTGAAGAATCAAAGAGACAGAGGAGTATATTCTCTATAAACATGAAGATTTATACTGACAAGTTTTTCAGTGACACACTCTTTGATATAACTCAAACTTTAGGATGTATCCCTGACTCATTAAGCTTATTTCCCAACAATTATGTACTTTACCTTATTTTCCTTTAGAAGGAATTAAAAATTGGGGAAACACTTCTGAAACTGTTTTTAAAAACTCTTATGACATTGTTCATATTACTACTTATTGTAAGTATACATTTAACAAACCATTATAAAGAGGGGATTTAGCTCAGCGGCATAAGCGTCTGCCTGGCAAGAACAAGATTGTGAGTTTAATCCCCAGTGCTAAAAAAAAAAAGAAAAGCAGCTTTCAAAAAGAGAATTCTCAGTGTGTGAAATTTCTGTATGCTCCCTCACTCTTAGTCATATCCCATTCTTCCTTCTCACAGATGATCACTCTCCTGAATATCTTTAACATTTTCTTACTTTTCTTCAGTTTACCAAATGTATTCAAAAGCAACATATATGGTTTAGTTCTGATTATTAGTATTCATATGAATGTTATACTGTATAAAATCTGCACTTTGATCAATATGATATTTGCAAAATTGAATATATATCATTGAAATGATCATATGGTTCCAAAAATGTAACTGTAGGTTTTCTTTCTTTTCCTTCTGCTCCTCCTCCTCTTCCTTCTTGCCCCTCCAAATAGTCTCAGATCTTCAGTTTCATTAAATACTGATGGATTGCTCCACATCCTCATTAACAACATTTTGGTGTATATAAATGTTTTAAATTTCTAAAGCTGAAGCAGTAAACTACAGTCCAATCTCGTGTGCATACCACTTTTGAGAGCTAAGATGTTTTTGAACTTTCTTTTTAAAAGTTATTCAGAAAAAAAGAAGCATACACAACAGAAAATGAAGGGGCCCAGAAAGCCTAAAACTTATTTTATGGTCCTTTAGAGATAAGTTTGCCAAATCCTATTTTAAAACATCATTCTCACCAAGCCTGCTTTTCCCATAGTCCCAGTTTATTTTACAAACAGCTGCAAACTTTCCTAACTTTCAAAGCTCCCCAAGGATAAAAAATGTACACATATATAGGCTAGGTTTATTTTTTAAGACTTAAAATGTACTAAGTACAGAATAACAGGGCCAATTATACTAGATGGCAAAGACTAAAACAAGAATATTTCTATTTTCATTCTTTGAACTGAAATTTATTATTCTTTTATCTCTAACATAGTATTCCTATTATACACTGCCACAGAAGTACTACTTAATTTAATAAGGCAACAAAAAAGGAAAGGCACTTGGATTAGAAATAAGCAAATCTGTCAAGTGACACAGAAAATGATCCTTTATAGATAATTAAGGAAATTATTTAACAATAATTAGAACCAGTAAGACAATTCAGCAAGGTCACAGGATCCCATATTATTGGAAAAGTTTAAAAAGAGATTTGTACATACTATGAATAAACATTACTTAGTTATGTACTTTTCAGACAAACATGCAAAATCAA
Organism: Hydrochoerus hydrochaeris; assembly: GCA_004027455.1. Lineage (NCBI taxonomy): Eukaryota > Metazoa > Chordata > Mammalia > Rodentia > Hydrochaeridae > Hydrochoerus > Hydrochoerus hydrochaeris. The sequence goes on along the minus strand of PVLA01004579.1, from coordinate 167,887 downwards.
TCTGAAGGAGAAAGAAAGTGTTTTCAATAAATTTTATTGGAAAAACTGGGTATCAATAAAAAAAACACTGAACTTATCACACAAACATTCATTCAAGATGGATCATAGACCAAAATGTAAAAACTAAACCCACAAAGCATTTAGAATAAAACATGAGAAAAGATCTTTATGACTTGATGATAAAGTTATTTAGATAAAACACAGTACTAAATTATAAAAGCAAAAAATGGAAAAATTAGACTTTCTAAAAATTAAAATTTTTTTCTCCTCAAAAGATACCATTAAAAAAAGAAATAGGCAAGCCTTAGGAAGAAAACATCATCAAGTTTAAAAACTCTTACCTTGAACTCATCTGAAATTTCAGACACAAAAGAAGATATCTGCTTCATGAGCCTGTCTACACTGCTCTCACTTCCTGTTTTGAGCAGTGTAGTGATGGCTAAGGTGGCAATACTTCTGTTTGAGTCTGTGATTAAATTTTCTAAATCCAGATTGCAGGCAGTAACAGCAGAAGGGTGCTTCATTGCCACCTTGTGGGAGGGCAAGAAAACAAAAAAAGTAAGCACACTACTGTTGCTAAACATCAAAACTTAAATTTTAATTAAGTGGCAATCCAAAGGATAGGTTAAATGTAATTGTTTTTAAGTACCAAGGTTTATCAGTTGATAAATTATTAATTACCACAGTATAGTATAACCTTCATAAAAATATCAGTCTATTTTTTATTATAGACCTTAATTCCTTTATAGCACAGTATATCTACTCTATTAGATATTAGGATCTTTTGATACAGGACCTATAGGGTAACACTGCTCCATAAACACTGCTAGTAGCAGTTAGAAAACATTTCTGTAATTAACAGGCTTTTGTGTGTGTGTTATGTGTGCTAGGCATGCACACTAGGCTAGTGCTCCAGTCCTACAGCACTCTAGCCCTGAAAAACTGGATGGCACTGGCTACAGATGGTGCTACGATTCTTAAGCTCTCTCACTGGTGCTGATGATACACTGTCTCATCCCATCCTACAATGGTAAAGAACTCCTAATCTATGATCCTGAAAGCATGGTAACACCTTGAAATGCATGTCATAACAATACATTTCATAGCAAAACATGGCCCATGCTAATGAAAAAATAGTCTTCATTTGTCCACATAGCAAAGATAGTCACAGGTTTTGTGCAGAAACGTCAGTGTGTCTTTGTGATAAGGTGCTGCTCCAGGCTCCCAGAACTGATCAGTATCAGAAGAGACAGCGCCACTTTGCCTTTTCAAAATTCACAAAACCTGAATTCTGAGACAGATCTGGCTGGTCTCAAGATAACAGATGAAGGATAGAAATGTTCAGTATCTGCACTAATACGATACTTATTAGTTATATATGGCTATGAGCACAGAAAATGTGATTAGACTGGCTAGGGAACTGGTTGTTTGTTTGTTTGTTTCTTTTGTGCCAGGAATCAAATTCATGACCTACTGTTTGCCAAGCAGGCACTTATGCTGCTGAACTAAACTCCTGGCCCTGAAACTAAATTTTTTACTTAATTTTAATTTACTTAAATGCCACTTGTGTTGAATGCCTGTTGAACATACTGAACAGTGCAGTTCTTCAACATACAGTGTTTGGAAGTCAGAAATGAAGTTATAACTTATGTACAATACTAGTAAAAATGGCCATAATTAAGCCCACAAATACAAACAAGATATTATAGAGGTGAAGCCCACAAATCATATATACTAAACTTAAAGAAAAAGTCAAATTCACATTTAATGTTGTATCAAAATTCACAGTTAGCAAAGAGATCCTACCTTGTTCAAAGTCCTCACAGCTGCATATCTCAAGGCTGGCTTAGGAGAACTACAGAAAAGTTGAAGAACTGAAAAAAAAAATTTCTATAAATATTGTTCATTTTATCATATATCACCATATACCAGCCAGTTGAAAATACATAATGAATCATTTAAAATATGTATAAAGAAATTAGATCACAGCATCAAAAATTTACATTACAATTATGTCAGCAAAAATAGAAAATATATTTTTGTTCAGCTATAAAACTTTATAATAATAGAAAGTAAAGTTTGCTCTTTTTTCTAAGGGTTAGTATACCCATTAGTATTTGAATATAAATAATAGAACTATTGATAGTTATAATAGTGGGCTTTCTAAACACTAAAGAAAACTAAAGACATTAAAGTTATTTGTCTTCTATTCTTTCAAAAGTTTCATATGGGGAAATAGAAACTTCAAAAAAAGAAGTAATACAGAACAACTGAAATCATCTACATATATGCTATCAGAATGCAAAGGATATATATACAGAGCTAAGTTTCAAAACTCATTCTCAATTCTACAGAACTATCAAACTTAAGAACACAAACAAAAGCCAGTCAACAAATATTGAACTAACCTGAGACCGCAGGTGCCAACTCTCTTGCAGTACAGTTAGGAAGATGGATAATAGCAGACGCAGCTTCATAAATAACCATTTCATGTTTATTTCGCAAGCAGCTTTCAATGAAATCAAACAGAGGACTTTCATGGCTGTCAACAAATGCATATGTGATTATGCAGATATCAAATAGACAATACACATAATGGTTAAAAGCACAACAAACTGAAATTCACTTACAGAATAGTAGGTAAAGGATTGCTGAAAATTCACTTCTCCAAAAAGCAATGACAAAAGATTTCTAAAACCAATTTTTTTCAATTGTAGAAATTAAACTTGCAACAATTCCATCAGCATTTATTCAAGAAAAAAACTTCTTGGTAAAAACAATGAGCTTTCCAGTGTTAAATTCACCCTATTCCCTGTTTCCTTTCCCTTCCTCCTGGTCTCCATTGTAGCCTTAAAAACCAGCAGCCTCAGAACCATAGAAGCTATGAAAGCCAGCAGCCTAGCAAACCTGACTTAACATCAGAAACGCAATTCAGTTTACACATTTCATTAATAGCACAAAGGATGAAAATGACAGTCATGGTTTTGACAAAAAATTATCATACATATAAAGTACATACATATAAAAATTACAACAGTAAAGTATGGCTCATACACAGGGATAAAACAGTACTGAAATGATGTCTAAAAAAGAAATTACACCTATGAAAGCCCAGATATTGCACTTAATAGGCAAAACTTTTACATCAGTGAATATAAATATGTTCGAAAAACTAAAGCATATCATGTACTAAATATTTAAAGGAAAGGATCACAAGCCCAGCCTGAATGGCTTGGCAAGTTAGCAAGACCCAGGCTCAAAAAATAAAAAATAAAGAACAATGAGGGAAGAGCTGGGGGCACAGTTCATTGTGAAGGCCCTGGGCTCAACCCCTAATACTGAAGAAAAAAAAAATATAACAATGTCTCATCACATAAGATTTTTTTTTTATTAGTACCGGGGATTAAACTCATGACTGCGTACTTGCAAGGCAGGCACTTATGCCACTGAGCTAACTCCCCAGCCTCAACAATGTCTCATCAAACCGAGACTACTGATAATGAGATATGAAGGACTTTTTTTAAAAAAAGAAATCAAGTAAAAATTTCAAATTTGGAAAGTACAGTGACAAGAAAGAGATTCAATAGCAGATTTGCATTAGCAAATGAAAGAACCAGTAAATTTGGAAGATAGGTTAACTGAGATAAACCAGCCACTGAAAATAAAAAAGGGAAGAAAAATTCAAGTTTAAAATCAGAAAATAAATTCATGCTGTATACTAAATTAATAATATAAAGCATGAAAACCACATAATCATCTTAATATAGGCAGAAAAAGCATATAAAGTTAATAAACATGTCTTTTATACTGAAAACTACATGAAGAAATAGTCTCTGTTCATGAACTAGATGACTCTATACTACCAAAATGGTGATTTTCCCACATTAGTTTGTTTTAAATAAACCTGTTCTATTCAATACAGTTCTTAGCAAAATGCCAGCAGGGTTTTTGTTGTAGAAATTCAGATTTGATCCTAAAATTACATGGATGTGCAAAGACCTAGAGTAGTCAAAACAATTTTGAAAAACTGGTATTTTCCAATTTCAAGCTTACTATATAAAGCTTGATAATCAAGGTAAGTTGAATGGCATAAGAACAAATATTTGTGTCAGATGAACAGAACTGGGTGTTCCACTGCATTCATGATCAGCTGACTCAAAATGGATGCTAAGACAATTCAAAACAGAAAGGATGGTTTTCACCAACTGGTGCTGGGAAAACTAAGTATGTGTATTTATTTTAAATTAACTTATATCTTCATATCCTCATACACAAAAATTAATCCCACTTGCTAAATGTAAAAGCTAAAACTATTAAACTTCTACAAGACAATGTTGATGCAGTCTTCCTAACTTTGAATCAGACAATTCTTAAATATGACACCAACAGTAGAATCCCTCAAATATTTAAAAAATAAACATCATCAAAATTTAAAACCTTTACACTTTAACAGAATACTACAAGGAAATAAAGGAAAGGAACAAAATATGTCATACTTTATTAAAACTTTTTGTATCAGCATCTAGAGTAGTGGTGGCAAACCTATGGCATACGCACTGTAGCAAGCTGTTTGTTATCACTGCAAACTCTAAAAGGTTTGCCATCACTATTTTAGAGATACTGGCCTGTAGTTTTCTTTAAAAAAAAAAAATGGGTGTGGGGGTAAGGCTTTGTTATCTTAGCTACCCAGATAATTATCTATTTGCTTAAAGGACCTGTATCTAGAACATGTAAGGAAGCCTTTCCATTCAAACAATCCAATTAAAAAATGGGCAAAAGACTTGAAAGACTTGAATTGCCTCCACTAAAAAAATAAATAAATAAAAAAGACAAGCTAATAAGCACTTAAAAAGAAATACAATAATTAGTCATTAAACAACTATACACCAGCACTCAGGAGGCTGAGGCAGGACTGTAGCAAGTCCAAGACAGGTCTGAGCTACAAAGTGAGCTCAAGGCCAGCCTGAACTACATAGGGAGACTCTGTCTCAAACAGACAAAAAAAATACACATTAGAACCAGAATGAAACCACTACATACCATACTCTCAGTAGACTGTCTACTACTCAGAGCAAAGCAAAGCAAAGCAAAGCAAAGCAAAACAAAACAAAACAAAACAAAACAAAACAAAACAAAATAAAACAAAGCAAACCATCAGATGATACACATTGCTTGAAACTAGAATTCTCCTACATGATGTAAAATGGTATGGTTCCCTTGGAAAACAGTTCTTCAGTTTCTTTAAAAGTTAAACATAGCATATGACTCAGCTTATTGTATTTACAGAAATCTTCCCAAGAGAATGGTAAAATATATGTCCAAACAAATGTTCGTACATGACTGTTCATAGTAGTATTATTTATAATATATAGAAATGGAAATAGCCCAAATGCCTTCCCTTCCATACCAGGGAATATTATTCAGTCATAGAAAGGAATAAAGTATTGGTGCATGCTACAACATGGTGAACCTCAAAAACATTATGCTAATTGAATGAAGCATAAAATTAACATGAAAGATGCATAAATATGATTCTATTTATATGAAATGTCAAGATAGGGAAATAGAAAATGAGAATAAGAAACTTCACGAGGTGATGGAAATGTTTTCAAAGTAGATTTTGGTAGTGTGGCACAGCTTTATAAACTTACTCAAAGCCACACAACTGTACACTTACAGTGACTAAATTTTATTCTCTGTAAACTATACTGAAACAAAACTGTTAATATCTAATTTTATATTACTGGATTAAAATTTAAAGTACTGAGACCTTTTTAGCTGTATATAACAATGCTAAACAGGAAGTCTATATCTAGGGAAAAGTCATTCATTTACTAAGGGTTGTCAACAATTAAAACACACAAGCTACTTTAAATTGACAAAATATTGGCAATCTGGAGTTAATATGTCATTTTAAGTATATACACTATTCTATACGTGAATCTTTTCCTTTCTATACATAAATGGCACCAAAGTTAACTTATTTTCATTCCAGTCAACCAACTGTGAATCGATACAGTCAATTAACTAGGCTAATAATCAGACTCACATAATAATAGTATATTATTTTTTCATTTTATTAGCAGTTAACAAATTAAATGTAATTCCTACATTTAAATATTACCCTGTTCTAAATTCTACTGTACTAAAAAAAATCATTTAAGAAACTAATAAAAGGCTCTACTGTCAGTTAAAATGTTTTCCATAATTCAATTATATATTATTGGTACAAAAACCATTGTATAGATGCAACAGAAAAAAGGGGACAGAAAGAGGAAATGAAAAGGATTAAGATATGAGACGTTTATGTACCAACTCCTCACAATGACTATATCTAGTATGCATTACAAACATACTAAGAAAAAAATTTTTTTAAAGCATTTCATTACCTGCTCTCTAAGATGACCACTGTAATGATATTTTGTTATTTTTCTTTCTAGATCTTTAAAAAAAATCTTTAGGACTTTAAGACTACAAGTGCTTGCCTAGGATGTTCTAGGCCCTGGGTTCAACCACTAGTGCCACAAGGGGAAAAAAACAAGACCCTTATACATACACATACACAGGGAGAAACTATGCTCAGTAATTTCTTTTTCTTTTATAGAAATGGTACTAGGCTGCTCATTTACTTTATCCTGTTTTCTTCATGAAGTAATAATTTTTTCATGATTGAATTTTTAAAAAGAAAACCATGTATGTACAATTTTTTAATTAAATATCTTGTAACTAAACTTTTTGTCCAATTTTTAACTGGATGCATGCTGAAGATACCTCTCAATATTCTGACACTTTATATAATATAGAACTTGTAACTAAACTTTTTGTCCAATTTTTCACTGGATGCATGCTGAAGATACCTCTCAATATTCTGACACTATATATAATATAGAAATTGATATATTGCAGAGCCGACAAAGGGACCTTCATTAATCCATGGTCAGTACTGGGAATGAGACCCCCCCCAACCCCGTGGGAAGGGTGTGACCAAATGGGCAACTCGGGCAGGAGAAGCCTGAACTGGGAGCAACAGTGACTTCAGTTGGGTACTCCCTCTCCAGAGCAGATTCGTGGGATTTGCTTGGACTGGGCCACACCCCAGGCTGGGACCCAATGAGCGGTCCCAAATTGATTCCCTGTGCCTAGCACACACTAACCTGGTGAAGGCGCCTGAAGTTTGGCTGGCCCGGTGGGGAGGAGCAGGCATATGCAGCCACTGCTTACACCTCAGTGACAAGAGCAGGCAGGAGAGGGCGGAGTTCCCTTGCCAGCGTGCTACAGAGGAAACGTGGCCAACAGGGAAGGGGGCTGGGACCTGCACTGTAACCTGTGTGGAGGAAGCCAGGACCATGACAAGAGAGAGAGGCAGGAGGAGGTCCCCAGCCCAGAACCCTGAGAGCACTGATCCAGGAGAGGGAAAAACAAGGGAGACTGAGGGCGGCAAACACAATATCAGACATGGCTTCAATGGACATTAAGAGATATCTTCGGGACCTTGTAGACGAGCTCAAAACTGAAATATTAAATCAGGTAAAATAGGATATGAGTAGAGTAATAAAAGAAATGCTCTCAGGAAGCATCTCTCAGGATGATACAGACAAAAGAAGGGAGGAACACAAAAAAAGGAGAGAAACATTCAATAAAGAATATAAAGAAAATATAGAATACATGAAGCAGATTCAAAGAGACTACCAGGAAATTAAAAACTCCATTGAAAGCTGGCAAAACGCCTTAAAAGAACCTAAGGATAGACTATCAAAACTTGAAGAGAAGTTGGCAGTGTGTGATCATGAAAGGAAAGATCTCTTAAAAATAACAAGGAAGCAGGCAGTAACAATACAAAGGCTAGAAGATGACAAGAGAATCTACAATTTAAGAATAAGAAATGTGAACGAAGAAGCAGGAATACATACAGGTGAATTACAAAGGCTATTCACGAAATAATTAAGGAACTTCCCAAGCATGGGAAAAGAAAATGACATTCGGTTATGTGAGGCATACAGAACTCCAGCCACCTACAACCAAAACAGAGCTACACCCAGACATATAATAATCAAGATACCAGAAATTCAATATAAAAACAGAATATTAAAAGTCGTCAGAGAAAACAAACAGATTACCTATAAAGGTAAGCCCATCAGGATCACGGCTGACTTCTTGACACAGACCATCAGATCAAGAAGAGCTTGGAGCGAAGTATTCCAAGCCCTGTAAGAAAATAACCTCCAGCCCAGATTGATATATCCTGCAAAACTGTCACTAGAAATTAATGGGGAAACAAGATGCTTCCATGACAAAGAGGAACTGGGGGAGTTTGCGACCACCAATCCAACCCTACAGAGAATACTGAAGGACATTCTAGAGTGAGAGAAAAAAAAATACCAGGATTTTAGGAACAGTGGCAGAAAGGCCTCAATGAGCAGGGCAGGAAGGAGAAGGAAGGAGAAAATTAGACAAAGGCAGAAAAATAGCATAGCAGGAATGAGGCAGAAAAGGATAACTAGAATCTCTAACATAGATGGCCTTGATACACTATATTGCTAGTAGTGCACCAGGATTTAAACCCACATTACTCACACTACTCTGCTTAGATGTATTATATTCTGTTCCAGTCATTCTACCTGCACTAGATTTGAGGGCACAGACAGTAATCCTGAAAATAGCAGGATATAGTATGGTAATCATCCTTAATTTCCTATTAACTTAATCTAAAGCTCTGTAAAACCTGCACTGTTTTACCATGACTGATCGTAATTGAATCTGGTTAGATTGCTGTTTTGTATTGATAGATTTTATTCAAAGCTGTTATGATTGATAGTATCAAGTCTGAGAGTATAGGCAACTGCACTTAAGATGACAAGATTCACAAGAATATTCACTCTGGTTTGATTATTACCTGGCTTTGAAGTTTTATTCTGTCTACAATATTTTATTTTTACTAACATTGTTATGTACTGCTATATTCAATTTTGCCTGATGATATAGACAATTCTATTGAAGATAATAAGAAAAACACAGTAATCATTGTAGATCACCTTGTACTGTGGTTTCATATGACTTTTTGGCTTCATGTTTTTATAGGAATTTGTTTTGTTTTGTCTTGCTATGTTTTGTTTTTCCCTCTAATACAGAAAGGATAGAAATACATGTAGAGACTCATGCATGTGTAGCTTTTTACAGTCTCACTGTTTGAATATCTACTTTGTATGCTTTAATTTTGTAACTTGAACAACTATTTCTAAGAGGACAATATGTAATTTATCAACTAGTGATTTCTTATTGTTTATCTTTTTGTTAAATTCTGTATTATCTCTACCCTTTACATGCTTGTGTTTCTCTTTTAATAAAAAAAGAGAAAAAAGAAATTGATATATTTATTTTTGTTTCCTTGCAACATGTACACCAAAACTTCCCGTGTGGCAGGTGCTGGGTCATAATGCATGTGTTTTACTTTTCAATAAACACTATCAAAATACCCTCCAAAGTTATTTGCTTCTATTTATACTCTAAGCAATGTAATATAAGAATATTTGTATTCTAGCCAACAGTTGATATTACAAAATATTTAAATTTTTGTCAATCTAGTAGGCAACTGGACTCAGCCAAATATGTAAGACAGTCAATTCTGGTCAACCATAAAATTTGGACTCTAGCATCTTCCCATGATGTCAAGAAAATGGCCAGCACCTTCCCAACCATGAATGGTGACTTGGAAATTCCTGCTACAGGCATGCCACACATTACAATTGTAAGATTTGGGTCCTAGCCCTTGAGTAAGTCATGGAAGGGCTAGATCCTGTCAAATATAAGTTATGCTATCAAAATAAGACTGAAGCCAAAATTATGCCACATTGTGTTGCTTCTGCATCTCTTCCTTGATCACAACAGTGAGTAGCTGGAGTTTCTATACTTCATGAAGTTTAAAAGCCTCAAACTATACAGGTCATAATCCCTCTATGAAGGAATAAAAACTGCCCTGCTAGACCTCTGTACATTGACCCAGAATGAATGAGCAATATGGGTGCTAGAGCAACTGATAATACTGCAGTTTCAATGGGTTTCCCCCAATGCACTCTACTCTAGATAGATGTATTTGAATTTTTCTTGGCCATTTGTACTTAGTTCTGTAAAAAGAAGCACAGCAAGCTGGGCATGAAGGTGGGTTTCTATGGTGGCTTTCTTGAAGTAAAGCAAACACTCAGAGATTTATCCTGACAGAATGGCCAGTCACTGGGATGCCTGATAACTAACTGCCTATGAGAAAAGTCCCAATGAATAAAACATCTGGGGGAAAATGCCTAGATTAAAATTCCTTGACTGTTATGAGTAGCCCTGATGGGAGTCTCCCAAGCAAAGCCCCCTGAAGGAAATGCTAAACAATCCCTGATAAAAATTATACACATACACAGAGAAGTAAGGATATAAAACAACAGCCAAAAAATACAGAATAATAAGGGAAGAGATTTTTTCTATAACATGTATCTACACTATTATAAAGTTAAATTTCTACCCTTTTTCTGTTTTTTTTTTCTATAAAAAATGTTAAATTAGGCAGGTTTGATGTCTTAGGGACAGAAACAGAGTAGTGGAAAACAGGAGCCCAGAAATAGACAATTGAAGTAGAGACACCTGATTTACAATAAAGCAGACTTTGCTGACACTACCTGGTATTCTTACTGGGGGAGGTTTAAATTGCTGCTTTACATTATATCTAAAAACCTATTTCAGGGAGATTATAGACCTAAAACATGAAAATTTAAATCAGAATTATTAAAATATACAAGGATATATTTGTAAGAAAACATTTATTGAGCAAAGTAACAAAAATATTTTTATAACAAAAGATTGACACATTTGTCTATGTATTTATATTCAAGAAGGTTTGTTCATCAAGAGATACCAGAAAAGAGAATGGACAAGCTAATGTAAGGAAAAAGCTATGTGTAATACACACAAATAACAAAATACATCTAGAATTCATAAAGAATTGCTACATACCAAAAGTAATAAAGCTCAGCAAAAGGCTGGTCAAAACTCAAACAGATATTTTAATAGAAATATTCAAATGACAGTAAATATAGGAAAGATGGTCAAAAGCATTAGCAACTGGGAACTAAAAATCCAAACCCCAGTGATCTGACAAGGATACCAAAATAGTTCAACGAAGAGCACAATGTCTTTCACAAAATGGTGCCAAAACAGCTGGATATCCACAGGCAAAAAAGTAAAGCTAAACACCTACCTTATGCCATATATAAAAATAACCATACAGCTGGTGATACAGCTCAGCAGCACAGAGCCTGCCTGGCAAGCACAAGGTTGTGAGTTTAATTCCCAGTACCAAAAAAAAGAGAAAACAAACAAAAAAATGACCATATACAAAATGAGTAACTAATATGAAGATAACAATATGCAATGTATTAATTATTGTTATTGTTACTCTCCTACCAGTCTGTTCTAAAACTCTGTTTTGTTACATTTACTCTTTCTCTTTAAAATAAAAAAAAAATCTGAAAGTGGATAAAAAATTCAAGTGTAAAAGATAAAATAACAAAACTCTCTTTTTTTCTTCTGAGACAGGGTCTCACTCTGTAATTCAGTCTGGTCTTAAACTCACTACATAGCCCACACCAGCGTGAAACTCAAGGAGATCCTCTTGCCTCAGCCTCCCGAGTGCCAGGATTATTCTCTTAGCAATGTAGTATAAGAATATCTATATTCTAGCCACAATGCCCAGCCAACAATGAAACTCTTAAAACAAATCTTTATGATCTTGCATTAGGCACTGGTTTCTTAGGTATAAAACCAAAAGCATATTCAATCAAAAGATAAATTAAACTTCATTAAAATTTAAAACTTCTGAACTTTAAACACTACTACCAAGAACGTGAAAAGGATTAAAAAACTGGGAGAAAATAGTTGCAAATTACATAACTAAGGGTATCACACCTAAAAATACATAAACACCTACAATTCAACAGTAGCAAGACAATCTAAAGTTTTAATGGGTCAAGACTGACATGCAAAGACATACGAGTGGCCAATAAGCATAGGAAAAGATGTTCATATGTTTAAACTTAATCCCCAAATTCATATATTAACATTATTTGGAGTGATGGGGTGCTTTGGGAAGTAATTAGAATCTGATGAAGTCATGACAGTGGCACCCCATGATAGCCTCAGTGGCTGCAGAGAAGAGAAAGATATATCCTAAGCAGCTCCCTTGTTCTTTCTCACCACATGATGCCCTCTACCGTGCTATGAAGCAGCAGGAAGGCCCTCACCAGATGGCAAACAGATGCAGGGAGCATGCTCTTGACTTGCTAGCTTCCAAAACTGAGCCAAATAAATGCCTATTTATTATGAATGACCTAGTCTCAGTATAGATGCTTCTCAACTTATGATAGGGTTATGTCCCAATAAGGTCATCACAAACTGAAAATATTGTAAGTCAGACATGCTTTTAATACATCTAATAAAGTGACCATCACTGAGTCACACAATGAATTGCACTGTTTACCCTCTTGATGACATGCTGAGATACACACTGCATCTCACTATCCTTGGATAAGATCAAAATTCAAACAAGGGTTTCTACTGCATGCCTGCTGCTTTCACCCCATCTTAAAGCTAAAAAACTCAAGTCAAACCATTATACGTGATGGATTACTTGTATTTTGTTGCAGCCACAAAAAATGAACTAAGATGATGATGCTCCAGTATTGGCACAGGCATGCTGTTTGTAGCAGCTTTACTTATAATTGCATAAAACAGAAAATATCTCAAACGTCCAATAAAAGAATAAAAACATAAGCTGATAATCAAGAAACTTATTTTATTAGTGCATATTAATTGTATAAAATACGTTTTATTGTGGCATATTTACATATGCATATAACATGATTTGATGGCATCTACCCTCATTACCTTCTCTCATCCCATATCCCCTCTTTCTTTCTTCTTTCCTAACAGTTCCCTTTCTATTTTCATGTTGTCTTTCTTCTTTGTGGAAATATAATTTAAGTGAACTAAAGCAAAATCAAGGAAACTTACAACAAAATACTAGGTGAAAAGAACAAAATGATTCTACAAAATACAAAATGATAGTGTGTTCAAAACAAGGAAAAACTATACCATTTAGAGATGCATATACAGGGGTAAAAAAAAATCTAAAGAACAACAAAGAAATTACTAGCTTCAAAGCCAAAGTAATAGTTTGTTCTGGAAATAAATGGGATCAAATAGAATATATATATATATATATATATATATATATATATATATAATATATAATATATATATATAATATATATATATATATATATATATATATATATATATATATATATTATATAGTATTTCTGGGGTACTAGAAAAACACTTTGTTTCTTCTGTTTTAGCATGAAGTTTATTTTGAGAATAAAACTGTTACCCCTGCTTGTTTTTAGGGTTCTAGTGCATGAAATATTGTTTTCTATCCTTTAAACTTTTTAAGTCTATGAATACCTTTTTGGATTGGATCAGCTTCTTGAATGCAGTAAACTCTTGGATTCTGTTCTTTGATACAGTTTGCCAACCTGTGTCTTTTAACTAGGGAGTTGAGGCCATTAATATTGAAAATTATTACTGAAAGGTGTTCATTAATATGCTCTTGCTGGCTTGAATTACTAATGGTACAAATGGATCTAATCAGTTTTATCAGGGTTTTTACTAATAAAATTAATTTAAAAGTCTGTAAATAAACTGAACCTCATCGGTTGCTTTAATCTGAATAATTACCACCCCAAAATAAATATGAACTAATACTATTCATACTGATTTAAAAATCTTGTAATAATCAACATTTACTTAATTAAAAGAAATGTATTTATGTTTGTAAATAGTTTATCAATAATTAATTCTTTAAATTTTAACAAATCTTACAAATACCAGCTGGGTGTGGTGCTGCACACCTATAATCCCAGCACTCGAGAGGCTGAGGCAAGGAGGACTGCCATGAATTCAAAGCAAGTGTTGGTTAAATAGTTCAAAACTATGTAGTCTGAACTACATAGTGAGACCGTCTCAAAAAAAAAAAAAAAACACCAAAAAAAAAAAAACCCAAAGGAAATCTTGTAAGTACCCTATTGTTGATATACATAATATCCACCTATAGCTGTCATACTACAAATTAGCTGTACAGTAAGACCCAATTTACAAACATTTCAGTTTTGAACTTTCACAGAAAAAATGAAACTTACATTAGAAACACTCGGAGATGTGAACAAATCACAGAAGTAGTTCATGTGTGCAAGGTGTGGTAGCACATGCCTATAATCCCAGCACTTGGGAGGCTGAGGCAGGGGGACTGCCATGAGTTTGAGGCCAGCCTGGGCTACTTAGTGAGCTCAAGGCCAGACTTCATGCATTCAATGCAGCTGAGGAAACTCTGAGGTAAAACCATGGGTTGTTATCTTTATTTCTGTATAACATTTACAATTTTCTCTTTACCCATTATGTTAAAAAAAAATTCAGTACTACAATGTGCTTGCTTATATCTGTCTTTAACTTTACTAAATAAGCATTCATTTTTGTACCTTAATATATTTTCTATACATCTGAGAAATTATTAACCATTTAAAAATCAATTTGTATTAAATTATAACAAAAATCTAGAAAAGTGCATGAAGTAGCTGTTAAGGACTGAATGTTTGTGTGACTCCCACCATTCATATTTTGAAGCCCTGATCCCCAGTGAGGCTGTATGTGAATATGGAGCTTTTAAAAGTTGCTATTACCTGTTCCCTTTCTATGTTATAAATTTTTTTACATGAGATTTTATTGCCTCATTTTAGATATACATAACTATGTAATAAAATACTGCAGAACAGTTAGCATGTGGTTCTAAGACTAGCTCACACAAATCAAACCAAACCAAACCAAACCAACTAACAAAACAAAAATCCCTGTGCTCTCTTATGGCTTGCTTTGGGGAAATCAGTCACAATGTTGTGAGGACACTTAAGTAACCCTACAGAGAGGTCCCCATGGTGAGAATGTCCTGTTTCAAGCCACTGGTGAGGTATCCTGAAAGCAGATTTTTCCAGCTGCCATGGAGCCTTCAGATGATTACAAGACTGGCAGTTATCTTCACTGCAAGCTCATGAGCAACCCAAACAAGAATCACCTAGTTGCCATTCTGGCTATTATCAAGAAGTCAACCATTAACAAATGCTGATGGGGCTGTGGGGAAAAAGGAACCCATCTCCACTGTTGGTGGGTGTGCAGATTGGTGAAACCACTGGAAATCATTGTGGAGAGTCCTCAAAAGACTAAAATGAGAGGTTCTATTCTACCCAGCTATTCCTCTTCTTGATATCTTCCCAAAAGAATTAAGAATATTATACCACAGTAATACATGCACACCTGCATTTACAGGAGTACAGTCTGTAATAGCTAAATCTTGGAAATAACTCAAATGCCCATCAATGCATGTTCAAATAAAGATGTAAGTTTTTCATACAATGGAGTAATACTCAACCATAAAGAAGGATAAATGAGACTTTTATAGGTAAATGGATGTGCCTTGAGACCATACTTTAAAGTGAAATAAAACAGACACTCATGTGTAAATACCCCATTGTTTCCTTGGTGTGATAAACAAAATGTAAATAGGACCAAGATGTAAAACAGACATTACCAAATAGGGAGACAATGCTCAAATGGAAAGAGCAAACGAGAGAGAGAGAGAGAGAGAGAGAGAGAGAGAGAGAGAGAGAGAGAGAGAGAGAGAGAGAGAGAGAGAGAGACAAAAAGAGAGAGAGAGAGACAAAGAGAAAGAGAGAGAGAGAGAGAGAGAGAAAGAGAGAGAGAGAGAGAAAGGGAGGGAGGGAGAGAGAAAGGGGAAAAGGAAGGGAAAAGAGAAAAAAAAGAAAAATGGAAACACAGCTTTTGTAAATACAGAGGAGAAGTGGGATTGAAAATAGGAAAGAATAGAAGAAATTGTTATATCATGTACAGGTAAAAATTCCCTATGATAAATGTGATCATTATTTATATCTAAAATGTAGCAATAAAATTAATTAAAGAATAGTTGTCCCCCAATTCTGAAGGGTGATGGATATACTTGTCTTTATTGATAGTTTTGCCAGTATATATAAACTATACATTGTAAATATATGCAATTTTTTGTACATCAATTACATCTCAATAAAGCTGCTAAGAGTAAAAAAATAAAAAAGTACCAATGATCACAAAAGAAGGACCAGGAGTTAGATCTACTACCTTTTTGTTTTGTTTTGCTTTTCTATTTAGGAAACTATTTTCTTAATCTCATTAAATGAAGTTAAAAAAAAACAAAACTAAAAACCATCTAGCTAAATATTCACAGATCTTTGACTGACAGAAACTGTGTGAAAAACAAATGTTTGTTCTTTTAATTTGGTAAGTTTTGGAATAATCTGTTTTGTAACAATAGACAATGCATGTGGAAAACATAAGTTAATTATTATAAACCTTGCAATACAAAAAACAAAACAAAGATTTCAAGCACTCTAGAAGGTCTATGTATCACCTTAACAGTACTAACTTATTGCTATGTGCATGCATGTGTATGGTACTAGGGACTGAACCAGTTAGGAAAGCTTTCTACTACTGAGCTACACCCCTAGCCATATCCTAAATTTCTGTCTGCTAAATATGAAATTAACATAAATGGAACTACATAGAATGTAATCTTTCATGTATGACACTTTAGTGAGATTCATCCCTGTGATTTAACAGTAATCATTCATTTTTACTGCTGTACACAGCAGTTTAGTTTTAGATTTTAGTACCAATAACATTTAGAGTGTCTCCACCTTAGGACTATTAATAACAACTGTCCTATAAGCCTTCTGGTATATGTCTTTCTATATACAAAGTATACATTTCTGTTTAATATTTTTTAAAAGCTGACTGTGATTTCAATGGCAGGGTGGCATAGAATCTAGAGGTCAATTTAAGAAGATACCTTCATAATACTTTATAATACTGAATATTACAGTGTAAGACATGATATATTTCCATTTATTCAGGATATACTTTTAATAATATTTTATAATTTTATGGGCAATATTTTATAAATTTGTGCTATTTTTAATATTTTATAATTTTTTAAGTTTTGTTAGATTTATTCCTAAGGATTTCATTTCAACAAAATTATAAGTAATACCTTCTTTTAAAATTTTATTTATTGGTTGCTGGAATAAGAAGTAAGCTGATTCTGGATATTAACTTCTTTATAGCTCAGATCTAATGTTCCCCCAAAATCTTGTGTTCGAGAGGTAGAACTTTAGGAAGATGATTAGATCATGGGGGCATCATACTCATCAGAAGATTACTCCTTTCACAATTTCACAGCTGAATGTGCTGTTAGAAGGTGGGCCCTGGTCAGAAGAGGCAGGTCACTAGGGGCATGGCCTGGAAGGGTGTATTCTTATTTCCAGCACTTTCTCTACCTGCCTTCCCTCTCTGTATCTGGGCTTCCATGGATTAAGGAGTATTTCTCCATCACACCCTTCTACCATGTCATTTCTGCCTTGGAGAAGCCAACTATGGACTGAATCTTCTGAAACCACTAGTCAAAATGAACTTTTTCTCCTTTAAAGTGCGGGTATTGGGTATTTTGTTCAAGTGACTAACACAGTAACTACTAACAAGAGTAGAATCATTGCTAGGACTATATTTGACCATGTGATTCAGAAGCCTTTGGAACTGGTTTGCTGGAGAGGTTTAGAGATGTGGCATAGAGAAGCCTGGAATGCTGTAAACAGAACTTTATAAGCAATTCTGGTTGAAGCTTAGACTATCAGGAAGCTGAATAGAATGTGGACAGTAAAGTCAGACTCATGAGATTTCAATTGGAATGAGGCATCTGTTGGAAACTGAACTAGAGGCCATGCAATGTCATATTTGGCAAAGAACATCTCTGAATTTTGCCTGTGTCAAGATTTTTCTGTGGGACTGAATTTAAAGATAGTGGACTAGTTAATCTGGAGGAGGAAATTTCAAGGCAGTTCAGCAGTTAGGCTGTAGCATAGATACTGCTGACAGCTTTTAACCAGAACTACTGTGAGAATTAGGAGCAAAAAGAAGAGCTGAAAGATTTGAAAAAGTTGCAGTTGAATAGAAAGGAAGAGCTTGTAAAGTTGGAAGCAAGGAAAGTATGGCTGTTGAAAAAATCAAAGCCATTTAAAATAAGCTAAGGACAATGGGAAAGACAGTTTGAGGGTAACTCAGAAACTGCCAGATCACAGGCTCAAGGGTATAAAAGGGTAAACTCATTTGAAAGACTCTGATTTAAGAAGACCCCAGGGCATCCTGTACAGTTGAGGGCCACTTAGGGAAATTCAGCTTTTAGTGCTGCTACAGCTGTGGTTCAAGGGGTCCAGGATACCAATCAATCCAGCAGCAGCCCTAGCATTATCCACATGGTGCTATGTTTTCAATAATGCAGAATATAAGAGTTGTGGTGTCACAGAGGCTTCTATGAAATTTCAAAAACCCTGTGAAGGCAAGCAAAAAGGTCAATCACTGCCAGGACTCCCTAAGAAGGAAATGCATGAGGCTATGAGAGTGAAGCCAAAGTTGCAGTGGAGATCCCAGGAAATTCGAGATACCAGAAACATGGCATGTCTGTCAAAGAAAGCCACAGGCCATTGAGCAGAACCAGCCAAGAGAGAAACCATGTGGGCTACAACAGGCAAGCCAGAGAAGGGGGCTGCTCAAGCCCATTGGAACTCATATCTTACTCCAATTTGCCCCTGGTACTAGACACAGAGCTACAAGATTTAATGTTTGCCTTGTGAGTTTTTAAGTCTTGCTTTGTCTGATTCTTTTCTACCCTCTTAAAATGTCAATGTTTATCCTGTATTTTTTGGTTTGTTTTTTACAGGAGCTCACAGCCAAGAGTTTGGTTTACATCTCAGAGAAAACTTTGAATTAGGACTTTTCAGCAGTGCTGTAATTGTTAAGACTTTGGTAACTCTTAGAGATGGACTAAATGCGTGTTGCACAATGAGAGGGATGTGAATTTGGGGGGCCAGGGGTAGAATGTCCCCCCAAATTCTTTTGTTCTGAGTTGGGGATTCCAGAAGATGATTGGATGATGGGGGCACTATAATCATCAATGGAGTAATTCACTGGAATTCAGAGTTGAATATGCTGTTAACAGGTAGGGGCTGTTCAGAAGAGGCAAGTCTCTAAGCTGTGTGACCCAGAAGGTAATATTCTTGTCACTGGCTCCTCCCTTCTCATTCTCTCCATCTCTCTTCCTCTCCTTTTCCTTTTCTTTCTCCTTCCTGGCTACCATAGGTTGAGCAGATTCCCTCTGCCATGTCTTTCCAACATGCCCTCTCTGCCTTAAGAGGCAGGCCACTGTGGACTAAACCCTCTGAAACCATGAGCAAAAATAAACCTTCTCTCTTTAAACTTCAGGTGTTGGATAATTTGTTCCAGCAACAGGAAAGTGATTGAGACAACCCTCTAACAGCAATCTTGGTAAACTCATGTTTAATTCTAATAAATATAGATTAGTTTTCATGTTCTATATTAACAATCACATTGTCTACAAATATAGTATTAGTACTCCTTTAGAATCTTTAGATATTTTGTTTTTTCTTCCCACTTGTTCCATCAAGTAGGATTTGCAGTAAAATGTGGCTGAGCCAGAAGGATCACTAATATATGCCCATCCTGGGCAACTTGGCAAGACCTTGGAGAGAGAAGGGGAGAGAGGGGAGAGAGAGGCAGGGGTCAGGGAAGAAAGAAAAAAGGCAAAAAAAAATTTTTTTTTAAGCTTTGTAGCAGTGTAGAGATCCTGAGTTCAACCTCTAGTACTGAAAAGGGAAGGAAAAAAAAAAAGGAAAAAGAAACATCCTTTCCTTGTATACAAGTGTATCAGTGAACCCTCTATAGGTATACCAATAAATATGAAGCTTACTAGAGTTTTTGTGGACACTTAGAATAATGATGATCCTTTCTTGTCTTGATTTGTAAAGATATTTTTAAATCAAAAATTTCCATTGAACTTATCAACTCTTTTTGACACCTCTTAAGACATTCAGATTTTTCATTTTATTCTTTAAAGGAGGTATAGTCTGTTGGATTTTGACTGTCAGAAAAACCCTGCACTTCTTACAAACCCATACTCAGAATACTTTAGCTATTATTTTCTTATATATCTTTTTTACTCTATTCTCTCATTTTTCTTTCTGATTCCAATTACATGTTAGGCTACTTAATATTATTATACAACTCTTTGAAGTTCTCTTAATTTTTAAAAATCTGTCTTCTCTCTGTTCTTCAACTTAAGGTTTCTATTGTTATCTTCAAATCCACTAATTCTAACTTGTTTCTTCTTTTATCAATTATCTCAAATCTGATATTAAGCCCACTCAGTAAATTAGCCACTTCAGTTATATTTTTGGAGACAGAATAACTACCACCCTCCAAAAAAAATTACCAGTCTCTTCCTATGGAACCAGTGAATATATTACATTATAATGGCAAATGAACTATGCAGACATAATTATGATCATGTAAATGGATTATCCAGGTGAATGCAATCTATCAAACAAGCTCTTAAAAAATGGTGAAAGAAGAATCAGAAGACACGTGGCAAAAGGACAAGTGAGAGAAATTCAAAGTGCAGACTTAATCATACCACTGCTAGAGTTGATTATATTAGCTAACCACGAAGTACTGAAGAAAGGCTTTTAGTTTGTCACTGAACATAAATGAAGGAACAGAGGTAGCCTATAGAGAAACAAACCAATCTCTGGATGAAAGGCACCACAGAAACAGGAAGCTACAACCTACAAGTGCAAAGAAATGAATTTGGCTGACAACTTAAATGAGACGGATGGTAGATTCTTCCCCAGAGTCTCCAATAAGGACCAGGAAACCTGCCAACACATGGATTTTAGCCCCATGAGACATATCTGACTTCTAAAACACAGAACTGTGAGATAATAATTGGATGTCATTGCATTTGTGGTGATGCTAGCAGTAAAAAATTAAAACAGATTTTGGTACCCCTAAGTAAGGTGCAACTATAAAAAATATCTAAAACCACACAAATGCCTTTGTAATTGGGCAGTGAGTGAAAGCCAGAAGAAGTCTGAGGACCTAAAAGACAAAGCCGAAACTGCTATGAGCAGATTATTAGAAATCTGATCTTTTAAGACAATGGTGGCAAAGACTCACAGACTGTCCACAGAAATCTTGACTTGGAAGACACTGAAGTGAGGGCTCAAAAGAAAGAAAGAAGTATGTTATTGTAAACTGGAGTAAGGTGGGTTCTTGCTATGCACTGGCAGAGTTTAGTAAATTTGTTTCCTTCAGTCAGTTGGAAAGCAGAATTTGAAAATGATTAAATTATATATTTATAGGAGGTGATTTACAAAGATAGTATTATCTTGCTGCTTACAGTACAATGTGAATTGACAAATCCCATCTATGGAAAGCACCTTTGAGTTCTATAATGTTCCTTTCCTAACATCCTGCTCCATGTATTTGGGACTTGCCTATCCGGCCCCAGAATTGCACAAAATTCCTTCCAATAAATCTCCTCATGTATTTATATTGTTTGGTGCTGCTTCTCTGCTTGAATCATGATACAGTACTTTTCAGCTCTAGAATTTCTATTTAGCTCTTTTTTTTTATAGCTTCTATTTCCCCTATCCAATCATAATTTTTCCACTAAAATCTTGCACAAATTTATAACAGATACATTGTCTGGCAATTCCAATGTCTGGATAATATCAGGGTCAATTTCTTTTACAATTTAGATCTAAAATGTCTCCCCCAATTTTCATGTGTTGACTGGATCACAGGGGTGCTATTAGGAGGCGGGGCCTGGTTGCAGGTTGGCCATTGGAGGTATAACCTAGAAAGACATATTCTTTTTTTTTTTTTTTTGGTATCAGGAATCAAACTGATGACCTCATGCTTGCCAGTCAGGTGCTTCTGTCACTGAGCTAAATCCCCACCCCAAGAAATATTCTTATCCCCAGTTCTTGCTCTCTTTCTCTGTTTCCTGGCTGCCAAGGGTTGAGTACCTTTTCCTCCATCTTTCTCTTCTACCATCCTGGGTCTGAGTTAATGCCAACCAACCATCGCAGAAACTATGAGCCAAAATAAACCGCTCTACCTTCAAGTTGCAGATGTTAGGTATTTTTTCCCAGCTACCAGACAGTGAGTAAGACAGTTTCTACCGACCTGATTTTTCTTTTGACTACAGGTCACATTTCTCCAATTTTTGTCTAGTAATTTTTACCATATATAGTAAGTCCCTGGCTTATGAACATTTGAGTTGAAAATCTGCACATACACAAACAGATTTTGTATTACAAACATTCATAGATACAAACAAATCGTCCAAGTAGGTCTTTGTGTCTGCCAAACACTGTTGCAGCTGTGCTGCCACGTGCTTACTATATAGTGCGATAGTGTACAGTAGTACAGTGCTCAATCAGAGCCCAGGATGCCCAGAAGCAAGGGGAAAAGCAGTGGTGATGTGTTGGGGACTGCTGGGAAGCACAAAGCAACAACCCCAGAAACAAAAGGGTAAACAATTGGGACCCTGGACTGAGCCAAAAAGACGGTAGATTGCTGCTTTTCTAGTAACATGAATTGTTCAATCACTAGCACAATTCCAAACAACAAGGACAAGATCATGGAACACATGATGTTTGCCAATGAAGGCAACAACATAGTATAAGCCTCACTTCGTCAAACTTACAAGTAAATCTGACTTAAGAACATTCTCCCAGAAAGGAGCTCTTTCATAAAGACTTATTTTAGACACAGTGAATATTATACTACAAAGATTTTAGAACTTCTATTTCTCTAGAAAGCCTCTTTGGCTGACATCAAACTGAAAATTTTATGTCCTCTATAGTAAGTTGAAGCTGAAGTACCTAGTTAGTGCTTTTTAAAAAATTTGATTTTAAAGAGAAAAAAAAATCAATAAAAACAAAGATATGGAATTTCAAAACAAGATAATAGGAAATTGACAATGATTAATATATTGTATATTGTTATCTTCAAAGTAGTTGCTTAGATTACAAGACATAGGCATGCAAAATTGATCAAACAATATAAAAACAAACCATATTTTTTCCAGTGAGCTAACAGAAATCAGTAGTATAATTATCTTAGCTATTTCTTATTTAGTGCTTTAATCTTAACAGTGACTGCTCAGTGTCAGGTTTTCTAGAGGTTTCCTCCTAGACAAGCACAGTGGTTAGACAATGAGTTTTTTCCAGGTTTTAACATGGATTTTTGAATCACTCCTTTTGCAGCCTCCTCCTTTCCATGATTTCCACCCTAAATTTTCAGTTACTCTTCCAACCTCAAACTGTGTTCTGACTCTGTCTGTTAAATACTTAAGTATTTTGCCATTTCATATTCACCAGCTGTAAATGCTATCAGGAAAAGAGCCCAAACAAACAAATTTCACCCAGTATGAAGCTTCCATCTTTCAGGCACCAACTGCCTGCCAGTCTGTGTTTCCCTTTCACCACTCAGCAGTATATTCAAGTAATTTTGAGTTTTCTTTGGGGGAGGCACATTTTTATATTAATGATGTCATTATTTGCAAAAGGGTTGATTTGACCAAGATATACCATTATTACTGGAAGCAAGCTAAAAATAATAAGACCAAAAATACAGAAAGGAGATTTAGAGGACGAGGGAGGGAAGAATGGGAAGGAGAAAGAGATTATAAGAAGCTGTTATATACTTGCACTTACTCCCCAAGATGAATGTAAACTTCATGTACTACAAACATGAACTATAAAAAAACTTATTAAATTAAAAAAAAAAGCAACAAAATGCCTGTGAAGAATCCCAACTCTCTCAAAGCAGATCCCAGGGTTACCAACAGAGAGAAAAATCAAATACCAAATTGCTGAGCTGCATGAAATAATTTATGAGAAAGCAAAGAAACTAGACAAGCTTTGACCTCTCTAAAAGATGGTGAATTTAACAAATGGGCAGATATTGCTATGTGAAAAAAAAAAAACAATAAAAATCAGAAGAGCTGATGAAAACTATTCAAAACATGAATTACAAACTTACCAAAGAAATAAGACTCCATGAAAAGGTACCACACAGAAATCTCAGAAATTTAAAAAAAAAAAAAAAGCTGTTGAAAACATGAACAGTAGAAATAAACAAGGTAAGGAAAGAGTCTCAGACCCCCAGGACAAAGTGAAAACATGATGAAATACAGAGAGAGAGACAGAGAGACAGAGAAGAAAGATAAGAGAGTAAAAAACAATTCATCTAACAGCTACTAGGCAATGCTAAGAAGACTAACCTAGGACTAAATCTGGTTAGAAATTACAGGACAACGGTCATAGAAGAAGTAAGGCAGTTCCTAGAGTTAAATGATTAATTCCAGTAAAACATACCAGAATTTGAGTCACAAGGAAAGCTGTCCTAATAGATAAGTTAATAACTGTGAAGGCCCACATCAGGAAAACAAAGCAAGCCAAATATATTAGTAATATTCTTAAAGATCACAGAAAAACAAAAAAACCCCAAATCCAGAGCTAGTACAAGGAAGGAAATTATGAAGCTCAGAGAAGAAAACAATGAAATGGAGACTAAAAATTAATACAAAGAATAAACTGAAGAGTTGATTCCTTGAAAGAATAAACAAAAAACTAAATTCTCAAAAAAGACCTAAATCAGTGCAATCACAGATGAAAAAGGTGAAATCACATAGGATACTACCTAAATCCAGAAAACTATTACAAACTACTTTACATTCCTGTAGAACAATGAATTGGACAACTTAGTAAAAATGGAGAGATCCCTAGATACATATGAATTACAAAAACAAAACCAAGAAGACTTAAAAATCATGAATAATCTAGTAACAGGCAATAAAATTGAAGAAGTAATAGAGAACTTACTAATAAAAGTCAAGAACCTGATGTATTCACTGTCAAATCTACAATACTTCAGGAGATCTATTCCCAATACTCCTCAAACTCTTTAATGAAATCAAAAGTAAAAGAGTACTCCTAAGGTCATTTTTGAAAGCTAGCATTACCCTGAATCCAAAATCAGACAAAGATCCAATCAAACAGGAAAACCACTGGCTAATCTTTCTAATGAACATAAGACAGGAAAATTCTCCAAAAGATACCGGCTAACAGAATGAAACAAATCTTCAAACAGATCAACCCTCACCCGGACCCAAGAGGTCCTGGGAAGCATGCACTGTACCGCTAGTCCCTGGATTCTCCACAGCACAGGGCAACAGAATCAGACTGACCTGATCAAAGAAGAGACCAGTGCTCAGGAGGACAGTTTTGCTGCAGGACTGAAATCATATCCTTCCACAGAGACCTGATGAGAGACAGCCTTGGGAGATGGGCTTGGAGAGGGTGATGGCAAGTTAAACAAGGATCTGCTAGGATCCCTTGGGGTCCTGGGCCCCATTCAGGAAGACCACAGGATCAGTAGGAGTAACTGCCCTACAGAGAG
Organism: Hydrochoerus hydrochaeris; assembly: GCA_004027455.1. NCBI lineage: Eukaryota > Metazoa > Chordata > Mammalia > Rodentia > Hydrochaeridae > Hydrochoerus > Hydrochoerus hydrochaeris. Next base: position 142,369 of record PVLA01004579.1, on the reverse strand, counting down.
GTCATACAGAAGGAGGCATACAGCCTACTGATGTCTGAGCTCTGACATGGCTGCCAACATTCAGGAGAAATCAGTGATCTGAATTACTGCAGGTCAGTATAATGGAGGCCTAGAAGACTTCACTAAAATGAGAATCCTCTTTGTTTTAGTAAAGGGCAATTCATGAGTGGTTCCCAGGGTTTGTCATTATCCAGTTGACATTTGATGCCATTAAATTTACTACCATAGACAATGTAACATAATTGTGGCAGGCAATTGGTTTTTTTCCTATGCCAAACCTGGGTCAGTTGGTGGTGGGGGGAGGTGGTCATACAGAATACCATCATTTGCTCTCAAAGAACAGTGCACTGAACCAAAGAATTTGCAAACTGTAGTACATGCACACACATGAACATGAAAAAGCAAACTAACAAAATGCCTCTAAAAACTCCCAATTCGGTGGTTCCAAGATGGCCGAGTAACAAATCAGCCTAAGATTTGAAATCCACACAGTGGAACATAATAACTTGGGGAAGAAAAGAATGGAGGTGGGTCCCTAAGATCCAGGAAGGATCTAAAGGGAAAATTGGACCCCATAAGGAAAGTAAAGAGCAACCTCAATGCAGAAAATGTAGGCAGCACTTTTTTCTTGACTCCCAGATCACGGCATGGGAGTGGAGGTTCAAATATGCAAAGACATGAGAGGGCAAGTGACTCCAGAGGCTACCAGAGAGAAATGTACCACTAGAACAGAGCAGTGGATGCCATGAGTTACAACACCTGTTAAGTGACTCCAGTCCAAGCATCTGCCACATCCCCTGGACAGGGTACTTGGCCAGATACCATTTTAGGGTGAGAACAACTGAACTTGAGAGCAGCCTTGGGTTTGCTTTTCTTAGTGTTCCATTTCACTGCATAAAGAACAACTATAAGAGAAATCAAGGGTCAGGAAGCTGAGGCCAGGGTGGACAAGAGATACCTAGAATACTGTAGGCTAAAATAATTAGGCCCCTGCCCCACAACCAGAGGCCAGGATCAGCCTGAACTTCTGTGGAACTGAAAGCACCAGAATCCACATTCCATACTACTCCTACTGCATCCTTGCTGGGGTCATCCAGCACAGATCTGGGCTCTGTTCACCTCCTTTGTCTACTAGTGACAGCAGACACACTCTGAATTGGACACTGCCACAAAAGTACAGAGCTTAGAAGATAATCACAGACTTGAAATCACAGAAGTCTCTTTTTGTCTTTTTTTTTATTATTATTTTTTTTTTCATGAGTATAAACACTGGTTTTAGGTTTTTCTGTTGTTGCTGCTGTTTTCTTTAGTTCTTACTTCGGTTTTTTCCTCTTGCTTTCTTCACCAGTTTTCCAAAGCTTGGATAGTCTTCTTTGTCCTTCTACCTTGCTTCTAATCTCTTTCTTATCTTTTACTTCTCTTTTTCCTCTTATCCCTTTTAACTTTTTTCCCTTGAGAAAGGTTCTCTGCTGTATTATATATTGTATATAATTTTCTGATTTGTTTTAGATTTTAGGATACACAAGATGATTCTTATTTTCTATTCTAGCTCTCATATTTAATTACCTGCCTGATGATCTGTATTTTTTGTTCAACAGTAGTCTATCAATATATTATTAGCAATCATTACCTATTAGATGCATATACAACAGCTACTTATGTTTAAATTGTGTTACTTGGAACCCAATAATATGTGGCACATACCTGCAATTGCAGCACTTGAGAGGCTGAGGCAGGATGATCACTGTGAGTTCAAGGTCAGCCTGGGCTACAAAGTGAGTTCAAGGCCAGCCTGAACTGTACAGTGAAACCCTGTCTCAAAAAAAAAAAAAAAAATCAAATCAAACCTATCTGTAAAGTTTGCCTTAAAAATCTTCATTATTGATGAAGAAGAGTTCACTTCAACTCAGAGGAATAATAACTTGCAAATGGAAGACAAGTAAGGTAAAGATATTTACCCATCTTCAGTTTCTTTTAGTAAACGACTAGCAATTCGGATCAGCATGCAGTAAGCAAACTGTGACTTGAGACCAGATTTAGTAAACTTATTTAACATCTTGGAAACAGCAAGACGATCATTCTTTCGAAGGTGATACAGGACTCCCAATGCATGATACTGAAAAACAAGAAAAAAAACTTGGCACATGGACTAGAAAAAAAGACAAAAACCTTACATGAAAATAGAATAATACAATAATATGGAACTACATAAAAGATGCTGCATAAAAAGAAATCCAAGTCAAATGTATATAGAGAGGATACATATTTTTCCTAGTAAATTAAACACAGGTAAGACTAAGGTGATAAGAAGTTATAATTTATCCCAGAAGTTGTAAATTCAGACTGGACAAGTAACAAAGGAGATGATGCACAACTCAAAGATGGCTCTAGCAGGTTCAACACTGGCCCACACATACTCAAATCTAAAGCTTTATCAGTTTTGCAGGTCTCATTCATTCATTTATATTTATTTTAGGACAGGTGCTTACTATGTTACCTAGGCTAGGCTGGTGATGAACTCATGAACTTAAATGATTCTCCCACTTCAGTCTTTTAAGTGCTCTAACTATAGCATGCACCACCATCCCTAAGTCTCTTTTTTGTGGCTTTAAATCATGTGTGACCACCTTAGAAGCTGCAGGATTGATCTCCTAAAGTAAGTTAATGGAGTATCATCATGATATTTTGCATAAAAATATAATAATCAGAGTTAGGACAGTGATAGTGTCCAAGGGATGAGTTACTACTCTGTTTCCCTATAATTTGCTAATATGAAAAAATATAAACATTGAAAAGCCATAAATAAACAACATCTCAAATACACAAGAAGTACTTTATGCTATAGCAGAAAATGGTCCCCCCAGCCAGTATACTTCAGTTTCTCAGTTGCCCAGGTAACAATTCCTGTTGCAGTTCTGGTTGCTTTTGTCTCCTAGAAACAGCTGGTCACTGTGATGCATAGCTGGTCACTACGATCATATTGTAAGAACCAATCCCCTGTTGACAAGCCATTCTGCCTCCGTACTTCCTACTTACTTATCCCATATAAGCCCTAGACCACCAGAGATCAGGGCCTGATATTTTTGGAATGATCCCAATCAATGCCCATTGACATAAATAAATCTGCCTCAAATCCTAGGTGTCATTTCAGTATTTCTGCTGCAATGCAAGATCACCAGTCAAGAATATAATCTTGCTGGGATCTATAATTCCAGCTACTCGGGAGGCTAAAAAGCAAGAAAATTAAAAGACCAAAGCCAGCCCAGGCCACTTGGCAAAACCCTGTGTCTAAATTTAAAAATGAATAAAAATTGTTGAGGATGTAGCTTAGTGCTGAAGTGATTGCCTAACATGTGTAAGATCCTAGGGTGAATCCCCAGTATTAGCAAGAAAAGAAAATAATAATCTTGTTCCTTTTAATAAGACATAGCCTAATAAATATCATAAAAAGATCTTATTTATAAAATGACTTCAAAGTTTTATATAGTAAAAACTGTTCATTATTTTTATAATGTCTATACTCAAGTCCTGAGAAACTTGGAACTGAATATCGTTTTACACAAACTACTTTTAATATAAAAGCCTATGATACATTTTGAAGGACCTTTGGAATGAGCATTTCAATCTATTACTGAATATAAGAACTTTTACCAAACATCCCTAAGAAAACTTATCTATCTTCTACTAAACAATCAAAGGGTCTATGACAGTAATCATAATTAGTGAGATACTACTTGAGAATACACACTGGTAGGCTACTTACATGCCAAACAATTTGCCTTTAGTCACTACCAGGGAATCAGTATGTTCCCCTTAAAAAAAGATGACCTGGCAATATCGGCTCATGTGATTCAATAACATTACCTGGACCATAATATTGTCACTTGATGCAGCTTCCTGGGCTTCATTTATCCAGCGTTTAACCACATCATAGCTTATCTTCATCATATGCTAAATGTGAAGGCAAAAGAGAATAAGGTATGATCACTAGAAGTTTAGAAACATGAGTTAATTTTCTTACAAAATTACATTAGACATTTCCAAGATAGAAAATTTTATAGCTAAATGTGGTAGACAGGGCTTACAAGGGATGGGATTTAATATAGGACACATAATTTATGGGATTATTTTACAATATTCACCCAAAGAGTCAAATGCAAAAAAGTGCAGCAAATCTGTCTACATACTAGAGACCCAATGAATCCAGCTGAGGGCCTGGATACCATGGCAACGTCCTGCATGAATCCAGCTGGAGGCTTGGAGCCCACAACAATGTGCCATGCAAGTCTGTATCAAAGATCTGCACTAGGAAGGCCCAAAGGTCAGCGGTGGAAGCTAGAAAGCCTGTACCAGTAGGATGAAGGATCTGTGTCAGCAGGCCAAGAGATATGCACTGGAGTTAGGAAGTGATGCTCAAGGTAAGGACCAGAGGTCCCCCCAGAAGAACCATAGCCATCCTCAGAAACAGCAAGGACTCAAGCTCTTTCAATCATGAGAACAGCTGAGTTTCATATCAGGCAAGCCAGTGTGACAAGCTTCTCCAGGAGAATCAATAGCACATAGCTTCCTCTCCAGTTCTCTTTTTATGCTGTTGGTAACAATCTTCAGGTGTGCCTTCCACACCCAGTATCACACTAATTCTGTTCATCTGGGTGTTACAAGATGCCCATTAGTTGGTCCAACACAATAAATGAATCTACTTCATTCTCCATTACTGATAAACAGAAACATTTCCTTCAATACCTCTTTGCAGAGGTGAAAATATGTTTTGTGAGCTGGAAGGTATATAAAAGTAATGAGAGGTAAAGAGGAAGGGAATATATAGTTAACAGAATGGTGCTTAAATCCTATTCCAGGAATCTCCCTTGAAGAAAGAAACTGAGCATAATAGATCCCCTGCTGTAAAACTCAACCAATGACATTCCAGAGTCAGGAAATCTTGTGATTCAGATGTTCTAATACATATACACATTCATTACTGATTTTAATCTAATGCAGTTTAACTTCATCTTTAATGAATACATTTTGTTTTAATGAAAAGGATAAAGAAAAGTTATTATTAAAAACAAAAACCGCTTCCAGGGAGGAAATTTGGAAGTAAAACAGGTGACTGAACTGAAGGATGAACAGTCAGACACAGGGCATCAAGGAAAGACAAAGAGGCAAGAGTAGAGCCACAGGTCATAAAGGAAAAAAATTTTTAAAGGAATGGCTCTCAGTTTCTGCCCTGCCCCCTATTTCACTCCACCCCCATCCCAACTTTGAGATTCCCCAAACCTTTCAAACATGAAATTTTATCATTTTATTGTCCACTTTAACTGCTAAAACACATCTGAATAAAGTAACAGTAATATATCCCTATTTTTAAACTGTGACATTTTGCTTTTGCAACTAGAAAATGTACCATGTAAAAGAACCAGAAAACTGCCTGCTCACTTACTAAGGAAGATACCAGTGCTGAACTGGATACACTGGAGACTTTGTCCACAATGGCCTGCTTCATGTATCTTTCAATGGCTTGTAACATTGTTCCCTAATAACGTCCAAAAAGAAAAGAGATTGAAAAAATTGTCATGCAAAATTACCACGAAAAAAGTCATACACTTAAGTGCAAAATTTAGAATATTAAAAGGATTATTGTATAATACAGTAATATTATCTCGGGGTACAGAACCCAAATAAGCCAGGGGAAGTTTCAGAAAAGAACACAAGGTTATTATGTAATAAACTTTAATTGTTCAATAATGAAATAAACTGTTTCAAAGTAGAGAATTACTGCTTGAAGGAAATACAAAGGTAGAAGCTCAACTTTCTCAGTAAGAGATGTTATAAATAAATTCCTGTATGCCAATGCAGACTACATCCCTTACCTCCTTTTGCTAAGTCACTACATTGCCTAGGCTGGGCTCAAATTTGTGATCTCCTACCTCGGACTTTCAGAGTGTGGAAGCTACTTTTGAGATCCTAAAACTACCTCTATATGAAGGGTGTATATTACATATACTCAGAAAATTAAACATAATCCATGATTATCTTAGACACATAAATGTTCTTTCCAGAGAAGTCCACCCTTAGCTAATCCTCAAAATTTTACTCAGCACAAAATCTTATGGAAATAAAGCTCCTTATTGCTTTAACTGGGAAAAGTCTTAGGACTGGGAAGGTGGTAGCAGATAAAGATGAGTAAACAGATTAGGATCAGTATTCAGATAAAAAGAGTTTTAGCACTAGCTCAGCACAGACTATTCTTGTATCACCAATTAAAGCTAAAAACAATTGCAACAAAACAACAGGGGGAAAAAAAACTATTCCTTTTAGGACTACATTTGCCAAACTTAATAATCTGATTTGGCCCAAACTTTAAAACTTAAGAATGTTGCAAATACACATAAAAGATATATTTAAACATGGATATATAGCTATTATTCAACTTGCTTGGCAATGCTGGCCTGCCCTTCAGTTCAACCTTTCCTACTCAAGAGTTCCTGAAACATACTAAATGAACTCATCACTCCAGATCTGACAACTGTATCAGGTTAAAAATCCGACTCAGATCCAGGTGTACACAAGCTTCCGGTTACTAGTAGCTAATGAAATTCTGTCTCTTAAGTATCTGAACAAGGGGCCCCAGTCTAGGAAAATCATGGATAACCACAATAAATATCTAAAAATCTTGCTGCTAAATTCCTTCAGTGTCCCCTGTTTCTGGCTCTGGTAACTGGTTATAAGCTTTATATCAAATTCTGAGTGACCTGTGTCCTTTAATTTCAAAAAAAGTTTAGAGCCACATTGCAATGGATTTTTATTTGCTATAAGCAGTGTGCCCTATTAAAGTTCATGATAGTACATGTATAGTGAGAAAACACGTTACTCTAAATAGACAAAAGAAAATAATCTGAAAGAAGATAAGGCTAGAGTCACAGAAGCCTATTAGGTAGTTATGTGTCTCTTACACTGGAGATTCACAAAGTCAGACTAGGGAATCCTGCTAAATCAGAATGTTCCCTTTGTTAACCCAGTAAAACAAAGAGAACTTACATCTGTGATTCTGCAGAGTGCTCTGATGGCTGGGCCCCGGTACACATCTTCCTTTCCAGTCATGTCCTTGGTCAGACTAAGAAAAATCAAATTAGTCTTCATGAGATCAATTAAAAGATTGCCGTGCTGCTAATAGTTAATATGCATTTGTAATACAGAAAACAGTACTCAAAACATAGGAAGCTTGAAATTGGCATTATCAATCTTAAAATCTGATCATAATTGTCTCATATATGCAGATCTAATATTAAAACCCAAAAGACAGACTGCATAGTTAAAACACATGTAATGTTGAAGAGTGCATTCAATATGCTTCCACAGTAGAGTCTGAAGGATCACTGTCTTGTTTGTAACTGAAAGTTGCCCTTCTAGGTACTTTGAGTCTTGTACTGTACACATAAACTTCTTTATGAAGTATGAAATAAAACATTTTTAAACCCACTAACAAAACAAAAAATAAAGTAAGATAAAATAAAATACACTCTTGAAGAGACATTCCTAGCTAATTCCCAATTGTCCACAAAATTATTTTAACAGCTACTGATTCAACAAATGCTTCCCAGGCATATTTTTTGTATAAATGTTCAACTATTATGTAGAAGTAGACTACAGATTATTCTGAGCAATACAATGGTGAGCAAAACAAAGTCTACTGCCTTCATAAAACTTACATTCCAGTGGGAAGAGACATAAAAATCAAATAAATAGACAAGAAACTATAATTTAAAATAATTGGCATAAAAATAAGGACAATGGTACAAGAGAGCTTGAGGCTAAAATTCATCCACATCCCAAAAAACTATCAGATTAGACACAAAGTTTTATAAGAAACTAATAATAAATAAAACTGACTCATAAATTCTATCTCTTATGCATAGTTTTCTAAAATGACAGTCATCAATGGATTTAGACCTTTCTACTGAGCTTCAGAAACAGGCAGAGGCATCTGGTCTGAGCAACAAAATTCCACATCCATCATTTTAAAAGGTTTTATTTAGCCTTTTGCCTTTCTCTTCTTGTCTTCCATGCGTTTATAATATTACTTACCCCCAAATCGACTCAATTCTCTCCTTTCTCAACTCTCATGTAATTCTAAAGGGCCCACAACTCCTACCTCACTTCTGTAGGACACCAAGAACAAAAAAGTTCTTGATTTCTTTCTTTTTCATGTACAACCCTTTACTTTGACACAGGGTCTCCCTAAGTGGTTTAATTATCCAAGCTAAGCTTAAATTTGTAATCTCCTACCTCAGCCTCCCAGAGTGCCAAGATTACAGATGTTGTTCATGCCTGGCTTCTTTCTTTTCTAATTATAAAAATAATTAATGTATTTTATAATTAATTTTCAAAATATTCAGAAAAATACAAAATATACTTAAGTCTTCCCTAACCTATCTAGCTTTTAGTACCACTTAGAGATAACCACTATGAACAGTTTCTTATTAAGGAAAAAAATTTTTAAATGTATACAATCCCAGAATATTTTTTAAATGTATATAATCACAGGCATTTATTAAAATGCACAATAATTGCTCTTCACTTTGAAATCTTTCCCTCTGTATTTAATAACTTGAGACTATTTCTACATCAACACTTAAAAAAAATTTTTTTTAGGTATCTATCCATGTATTTTTAAACATGTGATTTTTAAAAAACTTTTTTAGTATGGGGGATTGAACCTAAGAGTCTTTGCACTGTGCTATATTCTCAGCCTGCTTTTTATTTATTTATTTTTTAAAGACAGGATCTCACTAAGGTACTGAATTGTTCAGACTGGGCTCTAATTTGCAATCATCCTGCCTTAGGTCCTAGAGTGCTGGGATTACAAGTGTATACTGTCATGCTTGGCTAATTTCTGAGTACTTTTAAAATATCTTTTTTATTTGTAGCACAGACTTGAATATAAATAATGTACTGACCATTTTCCCACAAATACTTGAATTTTCCAATTAGATTTAAAAATTGAGGATTCCATTAATCAAGTTTGGAATAATATGAAAATCAATACATATAATGATAGAAATGGTTTATAACAAACAAAAATGTTTAAGATTCCAGATTGATGCTAAAATAAATATTTTTAAGACAGAGAAAGTTTTCTAAAAATAATGTTAAATAATAAATGTGAGAATAAAAAATGTGGGAAAAAAACCATTTTCAACCACCACAGTAGTAAATTCAAATAAGCAACATCAACAAGCATTAAAATTATCGGTAAAAGACTACTGGAGAGAGTCACATTATCAAAGTAAAATATTCGGTTAATTTTGGTGAAACATATATGTTAGAAATCCAAGCTTCTTTCCCCCCTAAAATGGTAGCTGCTATCCCAAATCAATGATCCTTTGTGAATTTTATACAGATTGGAAATGTTACCTTTTTTACTTAATATAACTTAGAAATATTCTTCTTTTAGCACTATATACACTGGTTAGAAATGTTAGCTTTTATATACTAAAATCATATGTGAAATTGGGCCTACCTCTATAATTTCTCTTACATTACTTTTTTTCCCTTTTCTATATAAATTTATTTTAATTACTCTACCATTATAGAGAGCAGCTTCCCCCTCATGATTCCTTTTTATCTAAATGATCCTAGATGTTGTCATGTAGACTGTTTCAGGTGAAATTCAAAATCATTAGTCAATATCCCATCAACATCTTGAAGTGCCCACAATTCATTTACAGGCTAACAAAAGGTGAATCCTTTCCATTTTCCTGGCCTTCTTGAACTTGCCCTAATAGTTTTTAAATTTCCTTCAGATAGGTCCTGTACATTTAAGTTTATTTTGCAATATTTCATCTGTCTTGTGTACTACAACAAATTAAAATTTTTATTTTATGGTGTATTTTAACAGGTATTCAAATATAGAAAAACCATTTAATCTTCACAAAGTTCCTATACGTAGGGATTAATACTATCCCTATTTTATAGATGGGAAAATCAAAGCTTATAATGACTCATCTGGAAAGTAACGATAAGAATTTAATTCTAAACAGCCTAATATAAAGAAATCATTTTAAATAATAACTACTACTTCCTTCCCAATATATTCTTTCTGCTGTGTAATTAGCATACTCTTCCATTTTGATATACCTAAGTATAATTGTTTTTTTTTCAAAGTAAATGCACAGGTAGACTGCACTGTAATAAGAAAACACAGACTCTGCTGTATTGCCACTTTCTGAAATGAAGAGGTGTTCAGGGGCTGAAGTATGCTGAATTTTGTAAGTGTTCTGCAAACAAAGGTATAATTTTCATAAATATTAATTAACCTTTCAAATGTAGTATTCAGATTTTTTTCTTTTTATAACAAGGACACACTGGTGTACTTCTATTTGCATTTTTTGTGATTTTTGGTTTATGGATTTTAACACTATATTGATATATAATAATTCCATATAGTTTGGTCTTAAGTTTGTATATTTATAAAGTATTCCTTCTCTGACTCAATCAAACTTTTTGCATTGAAACTAATTTCCTAATACAGTATTAATACCAAGTTCTGAGCTTCCTTCTAATAGTGTCTGCCTTGTGTGCTTTCAACCACCCTTCTACTACATTTGAACTTTGTTAACTGGTTCTAAACTCCAAAATACAACATGTAACATATATTTAGTTGCATTTAATTTTTTAAACTAACTGTTATTTCTTTTAGTGGCTGTGTTTAGGGTTAGTTCTGTCAATGCATTCTGTTACATCTCTATTCTGAATACTCCCTTTGTTTCCTATAAGGCAGCACTAACAAAACTCTGCAATGATGGAAATGTTGCACATCATCCAGTACAAGGTACAAGCACAAGTTACATGTGGTTACTGTGCACTTAAATACAGCTAGTGAGACTGAGGAAGTGAGCTTTTAATTTTACTTTACTTTAATTAATGTTCACTGTAACTTAAGTTACCATATACACCTAATAGCTATCTTGTTGGATAACACAGTTATAACAGCTGCATTTTATTTTGCTATATTTTGGGATTTTTTCTGAAATATGGAAGGTTTACATTCTAATTTTAGTTCTTTGGTGGTTGACATAAAACTTTAAATAGTTGATTTATGAAAACTAAGAAAATTAATGCACATACAGTCTCCTCTTTCATACAGCCTCCCATCTCAATTTTGTTGGCATCATTCTTTTCACACTATTATGGAAAATACTTATAATTAAAAATGCTATAACACTTATAGTCTGTATTTAAACATAATCCTTATGGTGTTTTAAAATATTACTTCTTTCACTGAATAAATTCAATGCTTAGTGCTAACTCATTTCAGAAGCCTCTACATTGTAGAATTTACTCTTTTAATTTTTAATTTTTTGAGAAAAGCTCTTATGTATTATGACCCACGAAAGCTGGCTTTTTGTCCCTGTACCTAGTGACCACTTGCTTAGTACACTATTCTTGGGTCTTGATTTTTGTTTTTCTTATGACGTTGTACACACTGTTCCCATTTTTTCCTGACACTTCAAACTGCCATGAATGGCTTAAAAGAAGATTTGGTTTTTCTCATTTCTAAATAACTAGCTTTATCTGCTTTAAGTCTTAAGAATTCTTTGTCTCTCTCCACAGTGTAAGCTAACCAGGATGCATCTTGGTATTGGACATTCTGTTAAAATCTCTGTTTCAATGCATTATTTTAGTTTGTAGATTTCCTTCTTCATGCATCAAGAAAAATTTCTCTATTTTAATCTTTTGTTTATAATTAGGTTTGTGCCTCAGCAATTTCAAAAGGTTTGCTCTATCACTTCTATTAAGTTGCTTTTATTTTTGTTGTTGGTTTTGCTGTTGTTGTTCTATACTGTAATGAATGTCCAGATGTTAAGATTATGTCAATGAACAAGAGAAAGATTCATGTCCTTAATAAACATATTTTTATCAGGGGACAATCTAAAGAAACATTTTACCTTTGGCAGGCTAAAGCACCTCACAACTACTTGTTCTGTTGTAGTAGCATGAAAGAGGCCATACACAATACATACATTGGCCTCAGGCTTATAGTGTGGAGCTAGGAGATACAGAGGATTATTCCCAAGCCTTGAAAATCTGATTGACTTTCAAAATTGTTTGATACTAATGATTCCTTTTACTTCCTCCCATTTGGACTGGGAATGTATGTAACTGTTGTCTGTCTGCCCCACCACTATATTTTAGGAGCACAAATGAAGAGATCTGTGGACCTGTGAAACTAGAAAGCAAATTATTCTGCCCAGAAAGAAGCACACTCAGAAACTCATCCACATGGGACTTAGAGGATGAGATCTGGGATTTCTAATCTATGATATCTGATGAGATTTTGAACCTGAATTGATATAAGAGTCTAGTCTCTGGAAGATACTAGGAAACAGTAAATGTATTTTGAACATAGGACAAATATAAATCTTTGGGGACCAGCAGGAATATTTTGGTAAGTAAATAAAAGCTACCAAAGATCCAGGTCCTACTCCTGAAACCTATAAATTTACCTTTCATGGCTAAGGGTATTTTGTGGATGTGATTAAAGAATTTGAGATGGAGAGATCATACTGGGTTAGTTGGGTGGGCCCTAAATGTAATCACAAGAGTCCTTATAAGAGCAAGGCAGAAGGAGATTTGACACAGAGTAGAAGCTATGACAACAAAGCAAGAGATTGGATGGTAAAAGGAAAGACTTGGGATTCAAAGAATACATGCACTGTCTAGGAGCTAAAAGAGACAAAGAAGTAGATTCCCTCCTCCTCCAGAAAGTTCCAGCTCTGCCCCTACCTCTGATTTGTAAGAGAGTAATCAATACTGTTTTAAATCACCTATTTTGTTGTTTAGGTTATCCAGTCTATGATAACTTGTTATAAGTACATTAAGAAACAGGGTTGGCACGCATTTTCTAGAAAGGGTGGATTGTTACAGATTTTAGACTTTGCAAGCTATATATCTCCTCAAATATAATTCTATTATAGCATGAAAGCAATCAGACACAATACCAGAGAAATGAGTATATCTGTGTTCCAACATTTTATTTACAAAATTAGGCAAGGTTTGGGTCTGGACATAGTTTGCCAGGTTACTTCATACCTGTCTTAGTAGGACTGTGCTGGTAGCAAAGGCTTATATACAGTAAGTTTACTCAGGAATGTATTCAGAGAGAGGTGGAATATAGGAAAGTAACAGGAAAGGAGCAAAAATCAATACAGATGTTTCCTCAAGCAAGCCACTGATGCTGGCAACTAGTTATTTAATGGGCAATCTTCTGAGAAGCCTTACCTCTCAGACTCACTAGACTAGCTTAGTCTCTGGCTAAGCATTAACCTTAAGAGTACCAACCTCCGTATTTTGAGAGTTTACAGGTGAGTTGCTAGTGAATGGCCAGCCCCACAGGACAAGAAACATAACACATGGTACATGTTTAAAATAAGGTACTAAGAACACAAGTGGACTCAGGCATGCACAGAATTGTTCACCACACTGTAGCTAGAATCAAAGATAAGGCCTGAGACCATGTAAGGTGGCCCAGAAGGCAAATCCTATATAGTCTACCCTGTGCACCCCTCAATTATATATGTCCTCTGTTAAGTCTAATTTATTACTGATCCTTCAACACAGTAACCACCTACTTACTATTTCTACAAAAGACTAAACACAGCAAGATGAGTACAATATGGTGTAACCCTGGCTGCAACATTTCATTCTAAGGCAATATTTGATATTCACTATCTCTTTCCTATAACAACCTAATTCTATTCTTGCCTTGTTCTTAGCCAGCACTTCACCTAGTCTTGGTTACTTCAGCAGTCGGTGACTCAAACCCTTATCCCAAAGGACCGAGACCTCTGTTGGATATACCCTGGTTTGACCTTTAGTTTTCCCTATTCCCCATTCACTATTATCAAAGATGTAACGAAAACCACCAAAATATATCCAAGGGAATACTGTGAATTCTAGATATAGTCCTCTTTGCCTCAATTACACAGAAAGAACCCTAGCTCCAGACAGAAATCAAGACCAGTTACTTATCTCTGAGTACAGTAGCTCCTTTCTTTACTTTCACTAACATGATAAATCAAAGTGACCCCAGGTAATCCTCATCCCAGGTATATAAACTGGCTTACTTCTTCCCAGGTCTTTTCTGACATGGAAGTGTGAGATGCCTGTGGTTGTCATGTCATTCAGGCACATATTATCCAGAAGTGTGAGGTATTTCTGTGCTGGAAACAACCTTCGACTTACACGCACTAGGAGCTAGTGGGTTAAATGCTCCTGCCCTTTCATGCTTCTAAAATACTGCCATCTGGGAACCAGAACTTTAATCCACATTCAAGGTGTGGCTAGGATGCTGTTTTAATCAGTCCTGCTTCTGTAATGAAATAGCTTACTCTGGGTAGTTTATAAAGAACAGATATCTATTTGCTAACAGTTCTAGAGGCTAGGAAGTCCAAACTCAAGACACTAGCTGATTTGATGCCTAGTGAAGACAGACCATTCCTCACGGATGATACCATCTAAGTTTCCGCAGATGGCAGAATCAAAGGAGGAGAGGGAGGCAGCTCTCTGGAGCCTCTTTTGTAAGCACTAACCACATTCATGAGGATGAGGTACTACATCTTTATACTATTACACTGGAAACTAAATTTCAAATCTGAATGTTACAGGGATACAATAATAAAGCATAGCAGATGCATAAATTCTGTAAGTAGGGCCTAAGGACAGCAGCCACAAGCATCCCCAGCCACTCCACTCCCACAGAGCCCAAGTCTTCACCACAGCTACTTGCTGAGCCCACTGTGTATTTTGTTTCTCCGCAGTCAAGGCAGCAGAGTCACCTTCCAACCAACCATACCACGGAAGAAGCCAATGCCCTGAGAGAGAAGGTTAAGGAATAATGCAGCAGGCCATCAACACCAGCCCCAAGAAAAGCCCACAGCTATTATAAACTTAAAAAAAATAGTGTGGGCAGGCTTGAGTTACAGAAAAAGTATGGCACCTACCATACTGGAGAGGGTTTAATGAAGAGACATTTTGGGAAGGGATTAATTGTGTAAGACTGAGCCACAGAACAATTTCAGAAAAACTCCACTTAAAGTTCTCCAGTGTTACCGTACCACAGAGACAAGGTGAGAGACTGCAAAAAGAAACAGCAATGGAAAGGATGCTAGCTAGATACAGATTCAAAGAGAAGTTCAAGCACACACCAGGAAGAATGCGGTTCAGGCTGGTCTTGAACTTACTCTGTAGCCCAGACTAGCCTCACAGTGATCCTCCTGCCTCAGCTTCCCAAATGGTGGGATTACAGATGTGTGCTATCACACCTGACATATTTAGTATTTATTTGATTTGTTTTAGTGTTTACACTATAATTATAGATCTCTTTCCTATGGTTAAGGGTGGTACATAACTGTTATTAGGGTACATTATTATCTTCTTTGTCTTTGATGCTATTATCATTGCTGATCTTACTACCATTGCCAGAGTGACACAGTTACTGCTATTAATTGGTTTTCTCTGTGCACCAATATGGTGACTGCCTCTGAGTCATTAAAAATACTGTGGCCCACTTCGGGGGAACTGGGTGCTGGATCAGTTACACTGCAGACTCCTCTCAAATTAATGGAGGTGGCCAGGTCTTGAGACAGAGGCAAAGGCCTATAGTTAGCCACACTCAGAGTACACCACTGACAAGCAGACACTAACTAAAGAGATCTCCATACTAGCAAAAAGTCTTTTCACTATACTCAACCCACAAATCTTAGCATATGTATGTGTGCACATACACACACACAGACAAATAAAAGTATGGGAAGACAAGATTACAAAAGGCCTCGCAAAACTCCCCAAGAGCCAATCCATACTTTCAAACAAATGGGCATAATAGATATCTACTCCACTAAGTGTTTTACCCAACAACAGAACCCAACAACTTTATTCTCAGCAGTATGTAGAACTTTCTCTAAAACAGACCACATACTAGCCAATAAATCATGTTTAAGTGAATGGAAAAGAACAGAAATTACATCATGCATATTATCAAACCAAAGCCCAATTAAACTAGCAACAGCAAAACAAATCACAGAATTTATAGGAAAATGAATGCACCTAGAGAACATAATGCTAAATGAAACAAAGTTTAAATATAGCATGGTTCCCCAAAATACAAATAAAGAGCAAAATAAATGATAATAGGAAGCAGGGAAATAGATCTTTTTCAAATGGAAAGGAAAACAAGATGTGTAGGGGTAGAGAATAATGGAAGGAACATAATTATTTTGTTCAGCAAATACTAATAAAAAAGAAAAACTGAAAAAGGAACCATATATGCAAATATACAGAAATAAAACAATACCATATCGATTAGTCAATGAGTCACAGAAGAAATCAAGGAAGAAAAAAAAGATTCATAGATTTGAATGACAATGCCAGTATAAACATCAGAACTATTAGGACATGAAGAAAGCAGTCCTAAGAGAGAAGTGTGAAACTGTGAATGCCCATATGAGAAAAACACAGCAAGGCCAAATAACCTAATGAGGCACTACATAAGGTCCTGGAAAAATGAGAACAATCCAAATCCAAAGCTAGTAGTCTCGACAGAAATTATAAAGATCACAGCAGAAATGAATGAACTTGAGACAAAAAAAAAAAAAATCAATGATTTGAAGAGCTGGTTCTTTGAAAGAATAAACATAACAAACTGTTAGCCAATTGTGTTTTTTTTCCATTAGCCAATCTTGCCCCCCACCCCTAAAAAGTAATGAAAGAATAAAAGAAATGCAATCAGAAATGAAAAAAGTTGGATTGATTTTTCATGGCCCCATGCTATTTTAAAGAAATCTTTCTTTTCATGATAATCAACCTTAGTCCTGTCTTCTACATCTGATATTATACCCTCACTTGGTTCAACAGAACTTTTTATTCTTTTTTTGTCTTTTTGAGACAGGATCTCACTACATAGTTTAAGCTAATCTTGAACTCACTTGTAGTCCAGGCTGACCTTGAACTTGCAATGATCCTCCTGCCTCAGCCTGGGGTAACAGGCATGTGCCACTTCAATGGAATTTTAATTTCCTGGATATGTTTGAATCTGTTTCATGGATTCCAATTTCTTTTCCTGTGTCATACATTCGTGGTTTCCATCATTATTGTAAGCTCTCTTTTTTTTAATGTATCTAACCTAAATGTACTGAGCAAGTCCTTCATTTTGATCGTCATCACTTTTTTATAACTGAGATTACTTCTGATCTAATTTTCTGTATCTTCATTCATCTGGGTTTTTTTTACTTCTGCTACTACCATTTCAGAAAATTCAGGTGGATGGCTTCTGATTTCCTCTATCTCAATGTCCCCTGGACTTCTCATGGGTGGGCTAGAAGCCTGGAATTGCAGTTTGCTTTTATATCTTGTCAATTTCTATTTTTTCTATTTTTCTAAGATTTCTGTGTTGACACTTGTAAATTACTATGATATGTAGTTTTGTCACTAGTATCAAGGCTTCCCTAGGAAATGTCTGTTCCTCAGAGATGTCTTCTAGAGGTAGGTGCCTCTAGGCCTTTGTGTCTGCCTCAACATACTACTAAGTTATTAGGTATGAAAAGTTGCTATCTATTTGGTTCAACACTCAGTACTACACTATGGTGATGATTATGACACCAGACAATCACAGTGTTGTCATATGAGGGACAAAAACTGATTACAACAGGTATGACACTATGGCTAAAGTAGTATAATTAGCAATAATAGCATCAAGCACAGCCTAGAAACTGACAAAATGTGGTAACTCTTTAATTTGATACCTTTAACCATAGACAGAATATCTACAAAGAAAAACAACACAAAATTGATCAGAGTCAATGAAAAAAGCAGGAGGCAGGATAAATGAAATAAAAAACTTGATCATACAAGTGATGGCAATAAACTTTCTAAACATGGAAAAATAATTCAACCTACAGATAAGTGAGGCATGTACAACTCCAATTAACCATCACCAAAACAAATCTACACTAAGGCACATAATAAACAAGATACCAAAAATTCATCAGAAGAACAAAATATTAAAAGCTGGTAAAGGAAAAAAAAATTACCTATACAGAATCACCCATCAGAATCACAGCAGACTTCTCAACACAAACCCTTAAGTAAAGGAGAGCTTGGAGTGAAGTATTTCAAGTCCTGAATAAAATAACTTCCAACCCAGATTGATGTGTATTCCGCAAAACTATCTTTTGCAATCAAAGAAGAAATACGATATTTCTATGACAAAGAACAACTGACAAAATTCATGACAATCAAACTGACTCTCCAAACCAACAACAGGAAAATAATACAAGGATAAATCAATATACAACCATCAATGTAACTGGTCTCAATTCACCAATGAAAAGAAACAGACAGGCAGAAGGTTCAAGAAACAAGATCCAACAATATCCTGCATACAAGAAACACATTTTGGGCCAGGGATTTAGCTCAGTGGCATAAATGCCTGGTTGGCAAACACGAGGTGGTGAGTTCGATCCCCGGTACCAAAAAAAAAAAAAAGAAAGAAAGAAAAGAAAAGAAACACATTTAACTCAAAAAGAAATTCACTGACTGAAATTCAAAGAATGAAAAACAATACTTCATGTGACAAGAACTCAGAAAAAAGCAGATACAGCTATTCTATTTGCAGACCAAGTAGATTTCAAGCCAAGACTGATCAAAAGAGACAAGAGCCGGGCATGGTGGCACACACCTGTAATCACACCAATTGGGTGGCTGAGGCAAGAGGATCATTGTGAGTGCAAGAAGAGCTTAGGCTACAAAGTAAGCTCCAAGCCAGCCTGAACTGCATAGTGAGACCTTGTCTCAAAAAGACAAAAGAAGTCACTACATATTTGTTAAGTGAATAGTCAAAGAGGAAGGGATAACCATCATAAATATGTATGCACCAAATATCAATGTACCGAACTACATAAAACAAGTATTAACGGACACAAAAAAATCAAATAAACACCAATACAATTATACTGGGGAGACCTCAATACCCTACTGTCACAACAGATCATACACACACAAAAAAATCAACAAATATCAGAACTGAACCAAACTTGTGAACAGATGGTCTTCACAGATGTCTACAGAGTGTTACACTCCACAATATCAGAATAAACATTCTTCTCAGGTATGCATGGGATATTCTCCAAATCAGACCACATACTAGCTCATAAAACATACTTAAGTAAATGCAAAGGAACTCAAACTATTCCATGCATATTATCAGAATATAGTACAATGAAATTGGAAATCAGCAGCAAAAGAACTACATAAACATATGGAAAATAAGTGATACCCTATTGAATGACCAATGGGTCACAAATGAAATTAAAGAAGAAACTAGACAGTTTCTACAATTAAATGATAATACCCACACAATATACCTGAACTTATCAGATGCAATGAAAGCAAGTCTTCTGAGGGAAGTTTATAGTAATAAACTCTAGCATTGGCAAAACAGAGAAATCAAATAACCTCATGCTGAAGCTCAAACTTCTAGAAAAGAAAAACAGGTAAAGCCCAAAGCTCATACAAGGAAGGAAATTATACAGATCACAGCAGAAATTAATGCAATTGAGAATAAGAAAACAATACAAAGAATCAATTGAAGAGTTGGTTGTTTAAAGATTAAATAAAATTGATAAAACCTTAGCCACCTTATCAAAAAACAGAAAAAAAAGGTTCAAAAAAAGAGTGAAATTATAACACATGCTGCAGAAATCTAGAAGATATCTATTTTGAGAATCATTATTCTAATAAGATGAAAAACAGAAGAAATGCATAGGCTCCTAGATATATATGAATTACCAAAGATGAATCAAGAAGATATAAGAATTCTAAATAAACCAATATCAATGAAATTAAAGATAAAATTAAAACTTAGAAAAATCCTAGTTCTGATGGGTTCACTGCTGAATTCTACAAGAACTTTGGAGAAAATCTAATGCCACTAACTCCACAACTCTTTAATGACATTAAAGGGAAGCAATATTCCCAAACTCATGCTTGGAAGCAAGCATAACCCTGATACCAAAACCAGAAAAGGAGTCAACCAAATTAAAACTATAAGCCAATCTCCATACTGAACACAGACACAAAAATCTTTAATAAGATATTGGCAAACAGAAAGCAAATCATCAAGATTATACACCATGACCAAGTAGGATTCATCCCAGGGATTCAGAGAGGGTTCAACATACACAAATCAATAAATGTAATATTACTGTATCAACAGAACCAAGGACAAAAGTCACACAATCATCTCAATAACACAGAGAAAGCATTTGGAATAAATGCTCTTTATCTCAATCTGATAAAAACCATCTACGACAAACCAACAGCCAACATTATCTGGAAGCCTCAAAGTGTTCACTCTAAAATCAGGAACAACAAAAAATACAAAGCCTTCAGGGAGAAACAACTCATATGCCAGAATAAAACATCCTGGAGAGATCCAGACAGAGGGAGATGGATCCTCTTGACATAGGAAGAAATTAAAACCTAAAAAAAGCTCATCAAACATGCAGTCTCGGGGCTACAATTGGAACAGCTGGAGTTACCAGACACGGTGTTTTCTGCTGTGACCCGCCAAGTTTGTGCCAGCCTGAATTCGCAATTTGCACCGGCCGGCAGAGCCACCCAAACTCATTCTTACCACCACTCACAGGAGCCACAGCCGCGCTGAAGTCAGGGGTTGGTGAGCCCAACAGAAAGTGGAGCCGGTGAAGAGACCTTCATTAATCCATGGTCAGTGCTGGGAATGAGAGCCCCTCCCCCCACAGGAAGGGCACAACCAAATGGGCAACATGTTGGAATCAGGCAAGAGGAGCCTGAATTGGGAGCGACAGTGACTTCAGTTGGTTGCTCCCTCCCCAGAGCAGATTCGTAGGATTTGCTTGGACTGGGCCACGCCCCTGGCCGGGACCCAGTAAGCCATCCCAAATTGATTCCCTGCGCCTAGCATGCACTAACCTGGTGAAGGCCCCTGAAGTTTGACTGGCCCAGAGGGGAGGGGCCATCATACACATCCCCTGCATACACCTCAGTGACAAGAGCAGGCAGGAGAGGGCGGAGGTCGCTCACCAGCATGCTTTGGAGGAACCGTGGCCAACAAGAATGGGGGCTGGGACCTCCACTGTACACCTGTGTGGCGGAGGCCAGGACCATGACAGGAGAGAGAGGCAAGAGGAGGCCCCCAGCCCAGAACCCTGAGAGCACTGATCCAGGAAAGGGAAAAACAAGGCAGACTAAGGGTGGCAAACATGCAACATCAGACATGTCTTCAATAGACATTAAGACATATCTTTGGGACCTTGTAGACGAGCTCAAAACTGAAATATTAAATCAGGTAAAGCAAGATACGAGTAGAGTAATAAAAGAAATGATAAGCATCTCTCAGGAAGACAGACAGAAGAAGGGAGGAACACAAAAAAAGGAGAGAAACATTCAATAAAGAATATAAAGAACACTTAGAATACATGAAGCAGATTCAAAGAGATTACCAGGAAATTAAAAACTCCATTGAAAGCTGGCAAAACGCCTTAAAAGAAACTAAGGATAGACTATCAAAACTTGAAGACAAGTTTGCAAAGTGTGATCATGAAAGGAAAAATCTCTTAAAAATAACAAGGAAACAGGCAGTAACAATACAAAGGCTAGAAGATGACAACAGAATGTATAATTTAAGAATAAGAAACGTGAACGAAGAAGCAGGAATACAAACAGGTGAATTACAAAGGCTATTCATGGAAATAATTAAGGAAAACTTCCTAAGCATGGGAAAAGAAAATGACATTCAGTTATGTGAGGCATACAGAACTCCAGCCACCTACAACCAAAAAAGAGCTACACCCAGACATATAATAATCAAGATACCAGAAATTCAATATAAAAAAAGAATATTAAAAGCCATCAGAGAAGACAAACAGATTACCTATAAAGGTAAGCCCATCAGGATCACGGCTGACTTCTTGACACAGACCATCAGATCAAGAAGAACTTGGAGCCAAGTCTTCCAAGCCCTGAAAGAAAATAACCTCCAGCCCAGATTGATGTACCCTGCAAAACTGTCAATAGAAATTAATGGAGAAACAAGATGCTTCCATGACAAAGAGGAACTGGGGGACTTTGTGACCACCAATCCAACTCTACATTCTAGAGACAGAAAAAAAAAAATCAAGATTTTAGGAACAGTAGCAGAAAGGCCTCAATGAGCAGGGCAGGAAGTAGAATGAAGGAGAAAATTAGACAAACAAAGGCAGAAAAATAGCATAGCAGAAATGAGGCAGAGAAGGATGGTTAGAATCTCTAACATAGATGGCCTTGATATACTATATTGTTAATAGTGTACCAGGATTTAAAACCCACATTACTCACACTACTCTGCTTAGATGTATTATATTCTGTTCCAGTCATTCTACCTGTACTAGATTTGAAGGCACAGACAGTTATCCCAAAAATAACAGGATATAGTATGGTAATCATCCTTAATTTCCTATTAACTTAATCTAAAGCTCTGTAAAACCTACACTGTTTTACCATGACTGATCGTAATTGAATCTGGTTAGATTGCTGTTTTGTATTGATAGATTTTATTCAAAGCTGTTATGATTGATAGTATTAAGTCTGAGAGTATAGGCAACTGCACTTAAGATGACAAGATTTGCTAGAATATGCACTCTGGTTTGATTATTACCTGCCTTTGAAGTTTTATACTGTCTACAATGTTTTATTTTTACTAATATTGTTATGTACTGCTATATTCAATTATACTGCTATATTCAATTATGCCTGATGATATAGACAATTCTATTGAAGATAATAAGAAAAACACAGTAATCATTGTAGATCACCTTGTACTGTGGTTTTATACGAGTTTTTGGTTTCATGTTTTTATAGGAATTTGTTTTGTTTTGTCTTGCTAAGTTTTGTTTTTCCCTCTAATACAGAAAGGATAGAAATACATGTAGAGACTCATGCATGTGTAGCTGTTTACATTCTCACTGTTTAATATCTATTTTGTATATTTTAATTTTGTAACTTGAACAACTATTTCTAAGCAGACAATATGTAATTTATCAACTAGTGATTTCTTACTGTTTATCTTTTTTTTAAATTCTGTATTATCTCTACCCTTTACATGTTTTTTTTTCCTCTTTGAATAAAAACTTTTTAAAAAATTTAAAAATAAGATAAAATCAGGAACAAGACAAGGCTATCCACTGTCGCCACTCCTATTCAATATAGTTCTGGAAATATGGGCCAGAGCAATTCAAAGAGAAACAAATGAAAAAGGATAGGAAACCAAGAACTTACATTATCATTATTTGCAGATGACATGACATTCTATATAGAAGACCCCAAAAACTCCACCAAAAACTTCTAGATTTAATAATCAAATTCAAAGCATAGTTGGATACAAAGTTAACACTCAGAAATCAATAGCATTCCTGTTCACAAATAAGAAACTCAGTAAGAGAGAAAGTAGGGAAACAACACCTTTCACAAAAGCATTCCAAAAAGTGAAATACTTAGGACTCAATCTAACAAAGGAAGTAAAAAATCACTACACTGAAAACTATAGTACTCTTTAAAAGGAAATCAAAGAGGGTATCAGACAATAGAAAGATATGCCTTGTTCATGGGTAGGAAGAACCAACATAGTGAAAATAGCCATACTCCCAAAATTATACAAATGTAATGCAATTCCAATCAAAATACTAACAGCATACCTCACAGAATTAGAGAAAACAATCCTAAAAATTATTTGGAAACTGAAGAGACTAGACTAGCAAAAACAATTCTGGGCAACAAAGGCAAGGTGAAAAGCATCACAATCTCTGACTTGAAATGATACTATAAAGTTACTATGATAAAAATAGCATGGTAGTGGAAAAAAAAAATAGACCCGAAGATCATTGGAACATACAGAAACAACTCCAAACACACTCAGTCACCTTACCTTCAACAAACAGGCCAAAGACCTTCACTGGAAGAAAAATAGCCTGTTTAATAAATGGTGCTGAAAAAACTGGCTTTCTATATGTCAAGAGAGACCAGTGTCTCTCACCATGCACTAAACTAATTGAGCTGGATCAAAATCTAAACATTAAAACAGAAACATTAAATCTACTGGAAGACAGTATAAGCAGAACTTCTGAATTACAGGTACAGGAAAAGACTTTATGAACAAAATCCTGATCACATGGGAAACATTACAAAGAATCAACAACTGGGATCTCACAAAAAAAGCTTTTGTACAACAAAAGAAATCATCAACAGAGGGAAGAAGCCACAGGGTGAGGAAAAAAATTTCCAGCTGCTCCTCAGACAAAGGACTAATATCTAGAATATATAAGGAACTCAAAAAATTAAAACTCCCTATCCCAAATAAAGACCCAATCCAAAAAAGGGCATCTGATATGAACAGACACTTCTCAGATGAAGAAGTAGAAAAGGCAAATAAATATATGAGAAAATGTTCAACACCACTGGTCATTCAAGAGAGGCAAATCAAAATGATGCTGAGAATTCCTCTCATTCCCCCAAAAACATGTCTATCATCAAGAAATCAACCAGTAACAATGCTAGAGGGAATGTGGAGAAAAGGAAACTTTTGCCATTGCCAGTGTGAGTGTATATTGGTGCCACCACTGTGGACATCAGTGTGGAGGTTCCTTGAAAAATCTAGGACTACAGGTCCTGTTTGATCTATCTATTCCCCTTCTTTGTACTTTCCTGAAAGAAGATACCATACCACAGTAATATATGCATGTCCATGTTTGTAGTAGCATAATTTGTAATAGCTAACTTTTGGAAATAGCTCAAATGCCAATCAACTGATGAATGGTTTTTAAAATGTGTGTTTTTTATACAAAGGAGTACTATTTAGTCTTAAAGAAGGATAAACTTGAGACATTTCTAGGTAAATGAATGCACCTTGAGACCACACTTGTAAACAAAATGAATCAGACACACATAAATATTGTACTGTTCCTGTGTGAGAAACAAAAAAGGTAAATGAGGATCAAAACATATAATGGATACTGTGAAACAGGAAGAAAATGTTCAAATGGGAAGTGGAACTAGAGGGGGGAAGTGGAAAAAGAAGGAAGGAAGGAAGAAGAAAAATGAAAACAAGAAGGAAAAAATGGAAACAAAGCTTTTGTAAATAAGGGGGGAAAGAGGGATTGAAGGGAAGAGTAGGAAAATGGGAAAAAAGAATCAAGATATAGCATGTAAAGATACAAATTCCCTATGATGAAAGTAATCATTATGTATATTTAAAACGTACCAATAAACTTAATTTAAAAATAAATAAATCAAAAAACACAGCCCTACTGTAACCCTAAAAAAATTTTTAAAGTGAAATCACAACACAGATCACCACAATCAGAAGATTATTGGTAACTATTTAGAAAACCTGTACTTAGAAAAATTGCAAAATTTTTAAAAAATGTTTAAATTCCTAAATACATATGAAATTACAAAAGGAACCAAGAACAATCTGATAACAGGCAATCAAATTGAAGTAGTGAAAAACCTAGTAACTTAGAAAAGTCCAGAACCTAATGGATTCACCACTGAATTGCACAATAACCTCAGCGAAGATCAGATGCCAGTATTCCTCAATCTTTAAAACTGAAAGGGAAAGACTACCTCCAGATTTAATCTTGGGTACCAAATTACCTTGATACCAAAACCAGACAAGGATTTAACCAAAGCAGAAAACTACAGGACACTTTCTTTAAAGAATGCAGATGTAAAAATACTCAACAGATATTGGTAAACAGAATGCAGCAAATCATCAAAAGGATCATACACATCACAACCAAGCAGGGTTTGTCCCAGCGATGCAAGGAGAGTTCAACATGTGCAAATCAATAAATGTAATATATTATATAAACAGAAGGAAGGATAAAAATCTCATGATCATCTTAAGAGATGCAGAAAAAGCCTTTGAAAAATCCAATATTTACTCATAAAAACTCTTAAGAATACAGTACAGCAGTACCTCAGTTTGTGGAACAAATTCTGCAGCAAAATTGTGGAAAATATTAAGTTTGTGAAATGAGGTACCACTCCACAGAAGGACCTTATCTCAGTCTGATAAAAACTATTAAGAAAAACATATTGCCAACATCATATTAAGTGGGGGGAAATCTGAAAGCTTTCCCTCCAAAATAAAAAAATGGGACAAGAATGTTCACTATCACCACTCTTGTTTGTAATACAGTACTCTAAACATTAGCCTAAATAAACAGGCAAGAGAACAAAAACAAAAAGCATGTAGAGATAAATGTAACAAAGAAAGAAGTGAAATTATCATTTGCAGACAATATGCTCCTCCTCATAAAAGACTCTAAAAATTCCACCAAAAGATTCTTAAAATTAATAACCAAAGTTAGTAGTCATGCTAGTTACTTTTCTCATTGTTGAGACAAAATACCTCAAGTTAAAGGAGGAAACGTTTATTTAGCTCACAGATTGTAGAGGATTCAGTTCATTATTAGCTGGCTTCAAGGCAGGATGGCACACAGTAGAGGAGCAACAATTCACAGTAGAAGACAGCAAAACTAATGAGAGAGAGAGAGACAGACAGAGAGAGACAGACAGAGACAGAGAATCCAGTCTGAGAGGATTAGGGCAATGCCAACCCAGTCAAGTAGATTGGTCCAGCAATCGCCTGCCCAGCATTGCACTACTAATCAATCTCACACTCTAGATTCAGCCACTCCCGCCCCCCCACTCAAATCTCTATGACCACATAAGGCTATGGAGGAACATCTAGACACAAACCGTAATAGTAGCATAACAAGATACAAAATCATCTCACAAAAATCTACAGCATTCCTCTACTCCAATAATGACTGAAAAAAAATTAGGAAAAAAAATCATTCACAATAGTACCAAGAAAAACTAAATACTTAGGAATTAATTAAGGAAGTGAAAAACTACAGTACTCTGAAAAGAGAAATTGAACAGGATATCAAAAAATGGAGATATACACTGTTCCCAATTGTGCAGGATCAACAGAATCAAAATGGTCATACTTTCAAGACTGATACATACATTTAATAAACTCCCTATCAAAATACCAACAGCACTTTTCATAGAACTAGAGAAAACAATCTTAAAATACATATGGAACAAAAAGAGACCCAGAAGAATAAAAGCAATCCTGGGCAAGAACACCAAAGCAGAGGTATTGCAATCCCAAACTTCAAATTACATTACAAAAGTTATAGTAATAAAAATAACATGGTGCCAGAAAAAAAACAAAAACAGATGTGGATCAATGGAATGAAATATAGGATGCAGAAAGCCAAGGCATATATTCAGCCACCTGATCTTTGACAACTGGGGAAAAAAAAAAAAAACATGCTGGAAGAATGATAGCCTCTTAAGTAAACGTAGTAGAAAAACTGGCTACCCACATGCAGAAGATTAAATCCAGAACTGTATTTCTCACCCTACACTAACTACAGTCAAAATGGACCCATAATCCAAATGTTAAAATAGAAATACTTAACCTGCAGGAAGATGAAATAGGTAAACCTCATGAGATCATAGGTATAGGGAAGGACTTTCTGAACAGAACCCAAAATGTGCAAGAATTACCATCAATAGTGAAAAAATAGATCCTTTCAAATTAAAAAGCTTCTATATTACAAAAGAAACAACCAACAGAGTGAAGAGATGATATACTGAAATGAAAAAAATTTTGTCAGCTATTCCTCAGAGGACTAATATTTAGAAAAACTCAAAACAATTAGACCTCCCCCCAAGATAAAAGTGAATCAAATAAATGGGTCACTGAAATAAATAGACAATGCTCAGAAAAAGAACAAATGGCCAATAAATACATGGGAAAAAAAGTCCAGCATCTCTGGTCATTTGTGAAATGCAAATTAAAACACTGAGATTCTACCTTTCTTTAGAAAGAATGGCTATCATCAAGAAATCAAGTAATAACAAATGCTGATGAGGTAGCATTAAAAAAGGAACCCTTCTATATTGTTGACAATAAAGAAAACTGGAGTAACCACTGTAAATCAGTATGGAGAGTCCTTTAAATGAAATTCCATTCTACCCAGCTGTTTCCCTTCTATGTATCTTCCTGAAAGGGTTAAAGACATTACAGTGATATATGCATACCCTTGTGTATAGCAGCACAATTCATAGCAGCTAAATCTTGGAAATGACCTATATATGTCATCAACAAATGAACTGATAAAGAAAATGAAGTATTTATACATCATAGAGTACTATTCTGCCATAAAAAAGGATAGACTCCAATCATTCACCAGAACATATTTGCACCTTGAGACCATAATGTTAAGTGAAGTCAAGTCAGATACACAAGCTTAAATATCACATGATTTCTCTTACATGAGAAACCCAGAACACAAACAAAGAGCAAAATAAAAGACAGGTGATCAGAAAAAGGGAGACTGTTCTTTTGCAAAAGGGAAGGGCACCAAGGGATGTGTGTAATCCCAAACTCCATTAATCCCCTAGGGAAGAGGATTTGATATTTTGAAAGGATTTTATTAAATGTATGTATCAGTTTTGGAAGTATGACCATTTTGATTCCATTGATCCTGCCCATCTGGGAACAGTAGATATCTCCATTTTCTGATATCCAGTTCATTAATGTTGTTTGTTATGCACATGTACCAACTTCCAAAATGAATGTAATCATCATATACTGCAAACATGTACTAACTAAAAACAAAAACTGAAAATAAATAAACAGTAAATTCTATAACTGGGTCAAAAAATTTCCTGCATCTAACAGTGATAGTACCATACATTTACCACTGTGTGTGTGTGTGTGTGTGTGTGTCTGTGTACACACATATATAGCACCATGGAATGTTCTGTATCAGAGACTATGAATTCACAATGGCTAATTTTGCATACTTCCCTAGGGTATAAATGGAGTTTGGGATTACAGTATCACCCTTTTGACACTTCCCACTAACACTTGGGATGGGCCATCCTCTCCCACCCACTAAGACTAAACTAAAACTATTAAAATGAAAAAGTACAGTCTAGAGCAAGATCTGTCTTAGCATAAAATCATCTCCACCCTCTTGAGACATCCCAGGATCATCCACTGCTTACTGAGTTATCAATAGCACCTCCTATCATTGTATAAATCATTATATTGTATATACCCAATAAACAGTGGCTGGTTTGGAGTATCTGGGTCTTTGCTCATTCTAGGACATTGACTGCCCAATCTCCCATCATGCATTACACTAAATTTGTCTCTGTTTCTTAATTCATCATTTCACCATACCCCTTCTACAGGCAGTTGGGAATTTTGGCCAGGTCCCCAATAGTTTTTAATGTTATAGGAGTCTAACTTAATACTTCATGTGAGCAGTAAATAGACCATCCCATCATTAGATTTAGGCTGCCTACTCCTAAATGAAATAGAATATGATGTAAGTTCACTTTCACATTGCTTTTGTCATAAAATGGTGGCAATGTCATATAGTGTACCATGACAGTAAACCAATTTTGTACCACAACTTGAATCTATAGCAAGGCCCCCAGAGTTCATTTCATATTTCAGAGTATCTTTGACAGGAAATGTGTAAAAAAATGTTTTTATATAGTCAAACTTAACAACTTTTTTAGTGATTCTAGAATTTTGTTCATAATTAACAGCTTTTCCCTACATGACGGTTAAAGAGGAAATGAATCCATGTTTTCTTAGTAATACACAAGGTTTCACTTTTTAAAATTTATATTCTTTAGCTTGGGAAGGTGGCACATGCCTGCAATTCCAGTACACAAGAGGCTAAGGCAGGAGGATTGTGAGTTTGAGGCCATGCTAGATTACACAAAATAACAAGTTCGAGGCCAGCCTGGAATACATAGCAAAACCTCATCTCAGAAACAAAACATAACAACTATAAAAGTAAAAAAAGAAACAAAAAATAAAAATAAATTTATATTTTTATCCATTTGGAAACTTTAATGCTTTCCTCCATTTAAGGATCACCTTAGGGCCTAGGATTCCAAAACATGAATTCTGAGGGACACAGCATTCAGAACATAGCAGGAGTTTAAAATATGTTTTTCCTCTTAGAAGTTTTGTACCTTTATTACCAAATTTATTCCTAAGTAGTATTTAATCTTTTTAGTCATAAATGGGGTCTTGCCTCTCTTTATATCTCTATGTGTTACCTTGTTTATATGAATGTTTCTGGTTTTTATGTTAATTTTACATCCCTGCTACTGCACTAACTTCCTTTATTCAGCTCATTTAATTATTATCAGGGGTTTCCAGGTATTTTATCACATTATCGAAAAATAGTTTTACTTTTTCATTAATTCATTATGTTTCAAATTGGTTTTTCCTAACTGCGGTGCTTATAACTAGTACAATGTTGAAAAATAATGAAGCTAATGAACAACCTTGTCCTTTTCCTGAATTTAGTGGAATTATCTCTAGCATTTCCCATTTGTAGAACTGTCATTATTTGACAACTTGTAATTCCCTAAGAAGTTAATCAATATCATCTAGAATTCAAATTTATTCCAATGAGGTAATTTGTCTTACAATTTTTACATTTCTTCAGTTTCAATTAAAATTAACTATTTCTTGTCATTTCTCGTTTTGTGCATTTGTACTTTGCTTTTCTTCTTGATCAATTTAGCTTATAGTCTATTAATTTTTCAAAAGCTAGGATTTTGGTTTATTAACTAGATATGCTTTTCTATTATTTTCATTTTTTTCCTTTTTTTTTTTTTTGGTACTGGGGATCGAACTAACAACCTTGCACTTGCCAGGCAAGCACTTAAGCCGCTGAGCTAAATCCCCAGCCCCATTTTTTTCCTTTTATCTCTATTTCCTACCCTCTGCTTTGAGTTCTTTGCTCATCTTATTTTTTGATTTTTAGCTGAGAATTCAATTAATCCATTTTTAATCTTTTCTTTTCACTAATAGAAAAAAATTTAGTGTATTTCCATGTGAATTTTTAAATTACAATATCAATTTCCACAAAAAAGTCTGCCAGGATTTTGTTTAGGCTTCCAGTGAATCTACAGGTCAATTTGGAGAAAAACACTTGAACAATATTGACTCTTTCAAATCATAAATATAGTATCTCTCTGTTTAGTTAGGTCTCCTTTCATTTCTATCAGCAATGACTTTATAGTTTTTAGTTATGCTATCAATACACCTTTCCACCAGATTTATACCAAACTATGTCATATTTTAATACTACTACAAATGGTATTAATTTAATTCTAGTTTTTGATTATTCTCTGCTAGTATTGAAACACAATAGATTTTTGAATACTGATCCTGTATTCTGCAAGTTTAGTAAGTTCTCTTATTAGTTTTTTTAGCTCTGGTTGGATTCCATTACTTTTCCATACAGATGATATGGTCACAGATACGAATAGTCTTGCTCCTGTTGTTTGAATTGTTCATATCTTTAATAATTTTTCTGTATGAATACCTTATATTTTTTAGAGGAAGACACAAATTTCCAACTGTAACTGTGTCTATTTCTCCTTAATATTCTACCAATTTTTGTATCAAGCTTTGTGGAACTCTGTTACTACACACAGAAACAACTACAATTGTGTGTCCTCTTGATATGCTGACCCCTTTATCCCTGAAAATGTTATTTATTTTGAGATCTGTATTACATGATAGAGATCTGATACCAATATGAAAAGTACAGCTTCCTTGTTATTTCTTTATTAGCATGACACTTCTTTTTCATTTTTTAATTTGTTACTTCACATTTAAAGTATGTTCTTAAAGGCATTTGGACCTGACTTTTGAAAAATCAAACTGATAATCTTTGCCTTTTAATTGGAGCATTTAGAGTATTTCCTTTAATGTGATTGGTATGGTTAGGTTTAAGTGTTACCATCTTGCCATTTCTTTTCTATTCATCTCATCTGAGTTTTTCCCCCATTCAGGTGGATTCAGTACTTCTTATAATTCCTTTTATCTTCCCTGTTGGCTTATTAGCTGTATTAGTGATTGCTGTTAAGGTTACAGCAATATACATCTTTAATATATAACAGTTTGCCTTCAAGTGATATGATGCACTCCATACACAAAGTAAAAATTGTATCAGTAAAGTTACATTTCTCTTCGTGGTCTCATACTTTATTACCATTTATTTTACATCTGTATATAAGTTCCACAGTAAATTATGATTCACTTAAATAATTAACTTTTAAAGAAGTTTAAATGCCCCAGGAGCCTAAAGTAGGCCAGGTGATTCTCAGTGCACGGGGGGAAGCCTTGAAACATCACTCAAAACCTGGATATATAGGAAAATGACAAAACAAAACAGCAAAATGCAATCTCAAACTTCCAGCCCAAAACAAGCAAGCTTAGAAGACATGGACACAGAAGAAAATATAAGCCATACACTTGAAATGCCTGAAATGATATCAGCTGCAGTAAAGAAACTCTAGGAAGCTATAAAAGAACTCAAATCAGAAATAGTCTCCCAGGTAAAAGAAGAAATGATAAACATAATGTAAGAAATGCTGAACACATCTAAAGAAGATATAGTTAAAAAATTAGAGGAACAATGCAAAAACATGGAAACTCTGAATGAACAATATAAGAAACAAACAATGCATGAAGCAGATTCAAAGAGATATACAGGAAATCAAAAATTCCATAGAAAGTTGGCAAAACCACCTCAATGAAAAGGGAAAGATAGAATTTCAGACCTTGAAGACAAGACTGCTACTAGTGAACAGAAAAGAAATGATCTTTTAAAAATAACAAGGAATCAGGAAATGACAGTTAAATAACTGCAAGATGATGCAAAGAAAAACAACATAAGATTGATAGGTATAAATGAAAAGGAAGGTAACAACACAAACGATATCAAGAGGCTATTTACAGAAGTAATAGCTGAAAATTTCCCAAACATGACAATGGAAACTGACATACAGATCAGTGAAGCATACAGAATTCCAAATAACCATAACCAAAATAAAACTATACCCAGACATATAATAAACAACATCCCAGAAGTCCAACATAAGAACAGAATATTAAAAGCCGCTAGAGAGAAGACACAGATCACCTATAAAGGAAAGCCTATCAGAATCATAGCAGACTTCAACACAAACAATGAAGTCAAGAAGAGAATGGAGTGAAGTATTTCAGATCCTAAAGGAAAATTACTTCCAACCCAGACTGATGAACCCTGGAAAACTGTCCTTCAAAATGGATGGGGAAATAAGATACTTCCAAGACAAAGAAAGAACAGCTGAAGAACTTCATGACCACCAAACCAACCTTACAAAGAATACTGAAAAACATTCTAGACAGACATAGGAAAAAACCACTTTTTAGCAAGGCAAACAATTAAACAGAGTGGAAAGGTTAAAAAAAAACAGCAGAAAGATAACATGTCAAAAGTAAACCAATATATATCAGTTATAACCATTAATGTAAATGGCCCAGTTTACCAATTAAAAGAAACAGACTGGCAGAATGGATCAAGAAACAACATCCAACCATATGCTGCATACAGGAAACTCATCTAACCCAAAAGGAAGCTCACAGACTGAAAGTCAAAGGACAGAAAACAATACTACATGCAACAGGATCCCCCCAAAAAGCAGGGGTAGCTACTGTGTTTACAGACAATGTGAACTTCAAACCAAGAATGATCAAAAGAGATAAAGGCCACTACATACTAGTTAGGGGAAAACTTCAAGAGGAAGACATAACAATTTTAAATATATATGCATCAAATTCAGGAGCACCCAGCTATACAAAACAAATATTAATAGAAATGAAAAATCAAATAAGCAATAACGCAATTATAACAGGAGATCTTAACATGCCATTGACACAAAGGGACAGATCAACTAGACAGAAAAAAAGCAAAGAAAAAACAGAACTGAATCACACCTGTGAAAAAATGGACTTAGTAGATGTATAAAGAGTGTTCCACCCAACAACATCAAAATATACATTCTTTTCAGCAGCACATGGAACGGTCTCTAAAATAGACCATATACTAGCCCACAGAACATGCTTAAGTAAATGCAAAAGAATTGAAATTATCCCATGCATTTTATCAGATCTTAGCACCATAAAACTAGAAATTAATGACAAAAGAAACTGCAAAAACCCCACAAACACATGGAAATTGAGTAATACACTCCTGAACAACCAGTGGATCACAGAGGAAATTAAAGAAGAAATTTAATAATATTCACAGGCAAACTAAAATACAAATACATCTTACCGGAACCTGTGGGATGCAATGAAAGCAATTCTCAGAGGAAAATTTATTGCAGTGAACTCCCACATCAGGAAAACAAAACGAACACAAATAAACAACCTGATGCTACACCTCAAACATCTAGAAAAAGAAGAGAAAATCAAGCCCAAAGCCAAAAGAAGGGAGGAATTTATAAAGGTCAGAGCAGAAATCAATGCAATAGAGACTAAGAAAACAATACAAAGAATCAATGAATCAAAAAGTTGGTTCTTTGAAAGAATAAATAAAATTGACAGGCCTCTAGCCAACCTTATTTAAAAAAGGAAAGAAAAAACTCAAATTCATGCAATAAGGAATGAAAAGGGTGAAATGACTCAGGCCCTGTAGAAATACAGAAGATCATCAATACTTCGAATACAGAAATACAGAAGATCATCAATATTTCGAAAACCTCTACTCTCATAGGTTTGATAACACAGAAGAAATGGACAGATTCCTAAAAACATATGAAATACCATAGCTGAATCAAGAGGATGTAAAACTGCTCAATAACCCAATTTCAAATAATGAAATTGAAAATGTAATTAAATCCCTACCAATAAAGAAAAGCCCAGGTCCAGATGGATTCACTGCTGAATGCTACAAGAAATTCAAAGACAACTTAGTGCCAATACTCCTCAAACTCATCAATGAAATTGAAAGGGAAACAATTCTCCCTAACTCATTCCTGGAAGCAAACATTACTCTAATACCAAAACCTGAGAAAGACCTAACCAAAAAAAGAGAACTACAGGCCAGTCTCCCTAATGAACATTGATGCAAAAATCCTCAATAAAATACTGGCAAACAGAATGCAGCAAATCATCAAGACGATTATATACCATGACCAAGTGGGATTCATCCCAGGAATGCAGGGATGGTTCAACATATGTAAATCAATAAATGTAATCCACCATATCAATAGAGCCAAAAGGAAGAATCACATGATTATTTCTATAGATGCAGAAAAAGCTTTTGATAAGGTCTAACACTCATTCATGGTAAGAAGCTTACAGAAAACTGAAATAGATAGTCTTTACCTTAATATGATAAAAGCCATCTATGACAAACCAACAGCCAGCATCATAATAAACGGCCAAAAACCAAAAGCCTTTACACTAAAAGATATGGACAACTATTTGGAAGAAAACAAGAGACAATATGATAGACAGTAAAGTTCTCCGGTTGTCTTGTTTTGTAATCTATGTCCCTTACATTGTTATCTTATGATCTGTTTTGTTCTGTTTAATTTTACCCTCTTTAAAAATTAAAAAAAAATAAATAAATTGAAAACTCCCCTTTATGTGTTAACTTGCTAGCAATGAATTCTCTTGCTAAAGATGAATTCTCTCAGTTTCTGTCTGCCTGAAACTGCCTTATGTCACTTTTACTTTTGAAAGACATTTTCTCTAGGCACAGAATTCTAGACAGACAATTATTTTTAATTGTTTTCTTGCAGTATTATTGAGATGTTGTAGTATTTGCACTAGAGATCATTCCCTTCAGCCTGAGAAGCATCATTTAATATTTCCTTTAGGACAGGTCTGCTGGTGAAAAATTCTTCAGTTTACCTTCACCTGAAGAAATCTTCATTTCAAGTTTGTTTTTGTTTTTTGAGAAAGGGTCTCATCAAGTTTCAGGCTGGCCTTGAACTCACTATGTAGCTAGTCTCAAACTCATGGTGAGCCTCCCAAGTACTGTGACTTTTATTTCTGAAAGATATTTTCACAATGCTACTATTCTGGATAGTTAGTTTGTTTCAGCACAATGAAAGTGATAAAATTCACAGTGACTTTTTAAAAGTACTCCTATATGTAACATCATATTTTTTCTAGCTGCTTTCAAGAGTTTTCCTTTATCTTTGGTTTCCAGTTGTTTCATTATGTGTGTGGACTACTCTACTTTATCTTGTATAAGTTTCACTAAGCTTCCTGCATCTGTACATTTAGAGTATTTCCTCAGTTGTGAAAATTGTCTTCAAACATTTTGTCCTACAACATCCCCCCTTTTTTTTCCTCCTCTGCAATATCAACTGGGATTTCAATGACATCGAAGTTAGGCCTTTTGATACAGCCTCAAATAGACTCTTTTTTTCAACCTTTTTTCTCTGTTCTCAGTATTATTTTTAGTAGACTTTTTGTTTTTGGGGTTATTGTTTTGGGTTTTGGTTTTTGAGAAAAGTGTTTTGAACTCTGTAAGAGTTCAGCAGGATTTGAAAGCACTATGTAGCCCAAGCTGGCCTCAAACTCATGGCAATCCTCCTGCTTTAGCTTCCCGAGTGCTAGGATTACAGTGGGGCACCACCATACCCAGCTATTTCTATTAGTTTATCTTCAAGTTCACAGATACCTTCCTCTGACATTTTCATTCAGCTACTGAGCCCAGCAAATAATTTTTTTAACCCTATCTACTACACTTTTCCATTTCTGAATTTTTTATTTGGTGATTATTTTATATATGGTTCACTTTTGAAAAATTTTCTCTCAATTCACTGCAAGGGTCTTTTTGCATAAAAGGTAGCTAACATGCCTTCAAAGCTGAGTCATTTTATTAGCTTGTTGCCTCCTTGAAGAACTGTGGGGTATTGACAGTCTTCTTTTACTTAGTCTTCTCTGTCCCTTTAAGTCCAAGCAGATAGTTTTTTTGCTGGCATGACAGCCTCAATATCAAGAACCTAGTGAGGTGCAGGTTTACAGACTCATTGTACTTCACAATAGACTCCTCCACAGATCATATCTTGATAATCTCATCTCTATTTCTGGCTTCTCAGCTAAAGAGATCTGTAAATCCCACCTCTGATTTCTTCAGAGTGTTGTGTGACTACTCTGACATTTAACCTGAGCTTCCAGCAAAAGATTATGTAGTGACTCCTTTGGCTTTTTCTCTAGCACTCACTTTTCTGATAGTAAGTCTCATTTTAACATTCTTTGTCATTTGGATAGACTGAACATTTCCAAAATCATCAAGGGCTAGTACATTTTTGTTTAACAGGTATCCCTTCAATTGATTTCTCTACTTTCAAACTTTACTAAAATAAGTAAAACAAACAAACAAACCAAACCAGAGTACCCCTTCAACATTTTGCTTGGAAATTTCCTCAGTTAAATATCCAAGTTCACTTTTTGTAAGTTCTGCCTCTCACACAACCACAGGACATGATTCTGTGCTAAGCTTTCTGTCACTGTAACAACAAGGATCCCCTTTCTTCCTTATCTTAGTTACTTTTCTCACTGTCATAGTTACTTTAACAAAATAGTTAAAGGAGGAAAGATTTGTTTTGGTTCATGGTTTGTAGAGGTTTCAGTCCATAGTCAGCTGACTCCCAGGCAGGGTGGCACAGCAGAGGGGCATCGTAGAGGAGAAACAGTCCATGGCAAAGCACAACAAGCAGTAGGCAACAAAGCAGCTTATTTCTGTCCCTTTATACACCATCCAGGCACCCTCCTTTTGGGTGGTACTACCCAGGCCAGCGACCGGGAGACCTTAATGCTAGGACCACACCCTTAATCCAGCCACCTTTGAAACCACCTACTCATGATCCCCATGAGTCTTTGGAGGGCACATCTAGATACAAGACATAACACAACTGTTTCCAATATCTTCCTTATTTTCCTATGAGCCCCCAATAACAACAACTTTAATGTCCATATTTCTACCATCAGTCTGTTCACAGTGAGTTAGGCATTCTCTAAGGGAATGTACTCTCTGTCCTGTTCCTCACTTCTTTCCTAGTCTATAATACTTATTAACATCTATAGTTCTAATAGTCTAGGGTTTTTCTAACATTTACCTCAAAATTCTTTCAGAATGTACTCTTTGCCTAATTTTAACACAAAAAAATTTTTTTTAGCTATTTCTACAGCGGTACCTCTCTTGTAGGTACCAAAATTTATGTTAGTTTTCTATTACTGCTATTACAAAGTACCATAAACATAGAAGCTTAAGGTAACATTCACTTCTTTATCTTTCTGTTAAAAAAGTTAGATCCAAAACAGGACTCATTGTGCTAAAATCAACATATAATCATGGCTGCTTCCTTTCTGGGGGCTATTGACATTGCTATGGTTTGAGCATGCCCCCCACCAAAAGGTTCAAATGCTGGAAGCTTAGGATCTACTGTGGAGCTATAGAGGGAGTGGGACCTTTAAGAAAGGGTATAGTAAAAGGTGCACTGTCCTCAGATGGGAAGTTTCTGCAACAAAGAGCTATTGTAAAGAGAGAGAGCTTGCTCCCTGAGTCCCTCTGGCTTCCTGTCTTACATGGTCCCTGCTGCACACACTCCTGCCTCTGCGATGCCATCAGCCATGGGGCCCTCACCAGTAGCCACATAGGGTCACCAAATCTTGAACTTTCAACCTCCAAAAATTTTTAAATACTCAACCTCAGGCATTTTGTTTTAGAAATAAATGGGAGTGACCTGCAGGTAGCCGGGAGCCTCCATGAGTGAGCTGAAGCCCACCACAGTGAACTCTACCTAGCTGTGCAGCCACGGGACTTTGCTTGATACCTGGTAGGGACCCACCCAGTGTCCCCAAACAGTTCAGGACCTTTGGGTTGCCACTCAGGTCCTGGCTGGGCCCCACCCAGAGACCCCCAAGTAGCCCAGAGCCACCACATATGGAGTGGTGCCAGCTGAATCCCTCCATAGCAAGCGCCACCTAGATGTGCAGCCTTAGTATGTTGCTTGGAACCTGGTAGGGACCACCCAGAGACCCCAAGAAATCAGGGAGCTTTGATGTGCCACATGGCATGAGCTGAAGGCCTGCCCAGTGTACTCCACATACCATTCAGCCTTAGTATGCCACTCAGAACCTGGTAGGTCCCTGTTCAGTGAGTGACCTCAAGCAGCTGGGGAGCTTCAGTGAGCCATACGGGATGTGCTGAAGGTACAATCAGTGCACACACCCATTTAGGGAACCTGTGAGTACACTAGGACTGCCTAACATCCCCTATTCAACTGGAGAAACTCCCTGAAGTACAGATAGACATCCTCAACCCAGGAGGCAACTGAGACCTTGCATTTGGCTTCCCCAGGGGAATACAGGAAAAATGACAAAACAAAAGAGCAAAATGCAATCTCAAACCTCCAGCGCATCTCAAACAAGCCTAGGAGACATGGACATAGAAGAAATTGTAAGACATATACCTGAAACTTCTGAAATGATAGCAACTGAAGTAAAGAAGCAACTCCATGAAGCTATAAAGGAACTCAGATCAGAAATAACCTCCCAGGTAAAAGAAGAAATGATAAACATAATAAAAGAAACGCTGAAA
This sequence comes from Hydrochoerus hydrochaeris, assembly GCA_004027455.1. NCBI lineage: Eukaryota > Metazoa > Chordata > Mammalia > Rodentia > Hydrochaeridae > Hydrochoerus > Hydrochoerus hydrochaeris. The sequence goes on along the minus strand of PVLA01004579.1, from coordinate 102,779 downwards.
ACATCTAAAGAAGACATAGTTCAAAAAACTGAGGATCACTGCAAAAACATGGAAACCTTGCATGAACAATATAAGAAAGCAATAAAATGCGTGAAATAGATTCAAGGAAATATACAGGAAATCAAAAACTCCATTGAATGCTGACAAAACTGCCAGAATGAATGTGAAGACAGACATTCAGACCTAGAAGACAAGACTGCAGCTAGTGAACAGAAAAGGAAAGATCTTTTAAAAATAACAAGGAATCAGGAAATAACAATTCAACAGTTGTAAGATGATGCAAAAAAAAAAAAACCAATATAAGATTGATAGGTGTAAATGAAAAAGAAAGTGACAAGACAAATGATATCAAAAGACTATTTAGAGAATAGCAGAAAATTTCCCAAACATGGGAAAGGATATATAGATATATAGATAAGTGATACATAGATAAGTGAAGCATATAGAACTCCAATTAGCCATAACCAAAATAAATCTACAGTCAGACATATAATAAACAACATCCCAGAAATTCAACATAAGAACAGAATATTAAAAGCTGTTAGAGAAAAGAGACAGATTATCTATAAAGGAAAGCCCATCAGAATCACAGCAGACTTCTCAACACAAACGATGAAGTCAAGAAGAGCATGGAATGAAGTATTTCAAATCCTATAGGAAAACGACTTTCAACCCAGACTGATGAACCCTGGAAAACTGTCCTTCAAAATGGATGGGGAAATAAGATAATTCCAAGACAAAGAACAGCTGAAAAACTTCATGACCACCAAACCAACCCTGCAAAGAATACTGAAATGTATTCTAGATAGACATAAACATAACTATGACTCCAAGAACATCAACAGAAAAAAAATCACTAAGCAAGACAAACAATTAAACAGAGAGGAAAGATAAAGAACCAACAGCAGAAAGAAAACATGACAAAAATGATCCAATATATGTATCAGTTATAACCATTAATGTAAACGGCCTCAATTCACCAATTAAACAAACTGGCAAAATAGATCAAGAAACAATATCCAACCATATGCTATATACAAAAAATCCATCTAAGCCAAAAGGAAATTTATAGACAGAAGGTCAAAGGGTGGAAAACAATACTTCATGTAACAGGACCCCCCCCTCAAAAAAGCAAGGGTAGCTATTTTGTTTGCAGACAACGTGAACTTCAAACCAAGAGTGATCATAAGAGACAAAGAAGCTTATTATATACTAGCTAGGGGAAAACTTCAAGAGAATAGATAACAATCTTAAATATATATGTAACAAATATGGGAGTACACAGCTATGTAAAACAAATATTAATAGAAATGAAAAAATCAAATAAGCAATAACACAATTGTAACAGGAGACCTTAACACCCCTTTGACACAAAGACAGAGCAACTAGACAGAAAATCAGCAAAGAAACAACAGAATTGAATCAAACTTGTGAACAAATGGACTTAGTAGATGTACACAGTGTTCCACTCAACAACATCAGAATATACTTTCTTCTCAGCTGTACATGGCACATTATCTAAAATATATCATATACTAGCCATTAGAACATGTTTAAGTAAATGTAAAAGAACTGAAACTTTCCTATGCATATTATCTGATCACAGTGCTATAAAACTGGAAATTAACGACAAAAAAACTGCAAAAACTCCATAAACACATAGAAATTATTAAATAATATACTCCTGAACAATCAATGGTCACAGAACAAATTAAACAATATCTACAAGTAAACGAAAATACAAACACAACTTACCAGAACCTTGGGATACAATGAAAGCAGTCCTCAGAGGAAAATTTATTGCGGTAAACTTCCACAGTAGGAAAACAAAACAAACACAAATAAACAACCTGATGCTACACCTCAAACATCTAGAAAAATAACAAGTCAAGGTCAAAGCCAAAAGAAAGGAGGAAATTATAAAGATCAGAGAAGAAATCCATGCAATAGAGACTAAGAAAACAATGCAAAGAATTAATGAATCAAAGACTTGGTTCTTTGAAAGAATAAATAAAATTGACAGGCCTCTAGCCAAACTTATTTTTTAAAAAAGAAGGAAAAAACTCAAATTCATGCAATAAGGAATGAAAAGGGTGAAATGACTACAGACCCTGTGGAAATACAGAAGATCATCAATACCTATTTCGAAAACCTCTACTCTCATAGGTTTGATAACACAGAAGAAATGGACAGATTCCTAAAAACATATGAACTACCATAGCTGAATCAAGATGTAAAATGCTCAATAACCACTTTCAGTTAATGAAATTGAAAATGTAATTTTCAATTTCCAACAAAGAAAAGCCCAGGTCCAGATGGATTCACTGCTGAATGCTACAAGAAATTCAAGAAGTCTTAATGCCAACACTCCTCAAACTCATCAATGAAATTGAAAGGGAAACAATTCTCCCTAACTCATTCCTGGAAGCAAACATTAATACCAAAACCTGAGAAAGACCCAACCAAAAAAGAGAACTACAGGCCAATCTCCCTAATGAACATTGATGCAAAAATCCTCAATAAAATACTGGCAAACAGAATGCAGCAAATCATCAAGATCATAATACACCACGACCAAGTGGGATTCATCCCAGGAATGCAGAGATGGTTCAACATATGCAAATCAATATAATACATCATATCTATTGAGCCAAAGATAAGAATCACATGATCATCTCAATACATACAGAAAAAGCTTTTGATAAAATCCAACACTCATTTATGATAAGAACCCTACGGAAAATTGGTATAGATGGTCTCTACCTCAATTTGATAAAAGCCATCTATGACAAACCAACAGCCAGCATCATATTAAATGGTCAAAAAATGAAAACTTTCACTCTAATGTCAGGAACAAGACAAGACTGTCCACTATCACCACTCCTATTTAATACAGTGCTGGAAATGTTAACCGAGCAATAAGACAAGAGAGAGAAATAAAAGGAATAAAGATAGGAAAGGAAAAGGTTAAACTATCATTATTTGTAGATGACATGATACTCTATACAGAAGACCCCCAAAACTCCACTGAAAGATTTCTAAATATAATAATCAAATTCAGAAATGTAGCTGGATATAAAGTCAACATTCAAAAATCAATAGCATTCCTGTACACAAACAACAAACTCACTGAGAGAGAAATAAGAGAAAACACACCCTTCACAATAGCATCCAAAAAAATGAAATACTCAAGAATCAATCTAACAAGGGAAGTAAAAGATCTGTTCAGTGAAAATTACAGCACTCTGAAAAAAGAAACCAAAGAAGACCTCAGAAAATGGAAAGACATTCCTTGTTCATGGATACGAAGAACAAACATTGTGAAAATGGCCATTCTCCCAAAATCTGCTGTCAAAACAAGACAGCAGGAAATCAATAATGGCTAGTATTGCATTTAATGCAATTCCAATCAAAATACCATTATCATACCTCACAGATCTAGAGAAATCACTCCTAAAATTCATCTGGACCCAGAAGAGGCCTAGAATAGCAAAGGCTTTTATTTTTGGTTTTGATTGGTTCTAGTCTGTTTTCAATTATTTGATTTCAATATGTATGAAGATATGGATAGCTGTTTTGCAGAAAACAAGAGACATTATGGCAGTCATTATTGATTTTCTAGTGTCTGGTCTTGAAAGCTCTTAAGCCTCTCATTCTTTTGTTTTGATTGTTTTTATACTATTTTGATTTGTATTAACCTATTGTGTGTGAAGGTAGGGACTACTATTTCAAAGAAAACAAGAGACATAGTAGCCATTATTGATTTCCTGCTGTCTTGTTCTGAAATCCTGTGTTATTTACATTGTTTTGCTCTGATCTGCTTTGTTTTGTTTTGCTTTTTAATTGTCTTTAAAAGAAAAAAACAGAAATAAATAATAGATTTAGTATAAGTCACTTTTCCTTGTATTTCCAGAAGTCACCTGTGCTCTGTGGCATATGGCCCTCTTCCCCTATCTTCAGATCCAGTAACACTGTAACCCTCTGACCCTGTCTTCATCACCATGTCTCTTTATGGAACCTCCTCTGCTTCTCACTTCATTGTTAAGGATGCCTGTCTGTACAGGATCCACATGAATAATCCAGGGTAATCTCCCATGCTGTTATTTAGCAACTTTAATTCTTCTGTGCCATGTAATGTAACATATTCACAGTCCTAAGAATTAAGACCTGGACTTCTTTAGGGAGCCATTATTCTGCCTACCACATCTACTAATCAATTAAAATGAATTAGAAGTAAGCTTTAATTCAAAATAGTCTCAGACAACTTAGGAGGAAGCATTAAAAACTAAAATAAACAAAAAACCCAGACAGCATTTATTTTAAATTTTTAAAATAGTGATTCTAGCAATCTAACTTAATATTTTCTGTTTCATCTTTGTGACAGACACTATTAGCTGACTAATTTAACACGGATTTTCAATCCTTTCTTCCTTGCCAACCCCTAATGCAAGAACTATAAAAACTAAATATTCACGTTCCTGGCCTCCTAAAGACAGTCATATAATACAGTTGTGCCAAGTAAAATCTAAAAATTGCCTTGGGAAAAGCTATTGTATTCCTAATAAAAGCAGCAGATGGTGTGGCACTTTCTGGCCCCCTTTCCAGTAGCCCTCCTGCCAGAGGGTGACGCTCTGCTAGTAATTCAGAAATCTATTTTGTAATAATGGAGCATGTCCAAACAAATCCAAGAGTCACAAGCTCTCCATGAGTGACTAAACCAACACCACCCAGTCTACGCCTCTAGACTCATGGTTATTTAGGAAAAATAAATTCCCATCTTGTTTAAGTCACTGTTTACATCTTCTTTTCTGTTATTTTCAGCTAAAAATTTTTCTCGTTACAACTATATTCAGTGTAACTGCTGACTAAACACAAGCACCCTCTTCAAATATGTATTTTTTTTTGAAGGACAGTTTTGCATACAAAAACCATTATAATGAAAAAGGTTTTTAAAATACTTATTACATATTTTAGAATTACAAATTGTACATACTCATTCTAAGACATTTGGAAATTATCAAAACTTGAAATCAATATGTGCCGTAATCTCAAACACCCAGAGGTAACTTACTGATAATGAATCAGTATATTTCCATCCTTATTTCTTACACACATACGGTATTTTTTTAAAGTGAGAGTATATGGAATACATGGACTGCATTCAACTAGCATATAGCACTAAATTTAGTGAAGAATTTTTTATATCATCAAAGATACTTTTTTAAATGTTTTTAGAAATCTAAAATATAACATTACTAAAACATGGTTAAATAATTTTGACACTGATAGACAAAAATTGTTCACCCTTTTTGCTGGTAAAAAGTGTTGCAACAAATGCTATTCCACATAAGTCTTTCTATGTCGATTATCTTCCAAGGATAGTTTTACAGATGTGGTATAATTTAGGCAAAAGGGATAAAACTTTTCATTCAATAAATGCCACCAAACTGCTTTCTAGAAAAACTGGATGAATCTGTGCTCTGCCTTGTGTGTGCATAAATATCAGTCTTCCTTACAAGTAAAAAATACTTAACATACAGTATTCTTTTAAATTTCTATTGGCTTTCTTACAGTCAAAAAAGCAAATAATTCATAAACATATCTCAACATAGTTTCAGATATTCACATACCTGCTTGTGACAATTATAACATCCTCAGAGATGGTAGCCATTTCTTTGATGGTAAGGTAGCACATTCTCCTCAACGTTTGCTGAAAATTATTTATAAAAGGTAATAGTTATTCATAAGGAAATGTTTTTTCTTGACTGTTGAAGTGAGGACACTAAGTAGATATAAATTAGAAAAGTATGTTTTAAAAGATTTTCACCTCCTCTGAAATCATAACATATCTAGGTAAGAAAATATTCAGAATATTACTATTTCCTAAACACAAACACTATTTTATTGTTGTCATTGTCACTGTTTTACAGTATTGGGAACTGAATGAACCCAGGGCTTTTACAATCAGTTACATCTCCAGGCTTTTTTTTATTATGTTGTGATAGGATCTTGAAAGTTGCTAAGTTGCTAAGTTGCCTAGGTAGTACTCAAACTTGTAATCCTCCTGACTCAGCCTTGTAGAGAATTCTGATATTTGGCTCTAAACTCAAATATTTGATGTACCAACACCATGGAAAAAAATCTAAATAAAAACTTAAAAATTCAATTAATTATATGGGTCTTTCTATCAAGAGATCCAAACTTAAGACTCTGATTTGTCTAAGCCCAAACACATAGTTTTTCTCAAATTGTTAAAGGCTTGTTCTGAGAGAAATATTTTTTAAATTATTTAAAAATGTATATGGAGAGCTATATACTCTGCACTTTCCTCAGCAAGGTGTATACCAATGTTTCTCCTGAGCATTAAGTGGTTTATGCTTAGTTAACCAACTTTTGTTTTCAGTTATCAAGATTTTCCAGATGAATGTCTGGATCCAAAAGTATTAAGTTAATGATAACAAGTCTTCTGCTCCCTTTCCTCGTGAATCTCTGATTTATTCACACATTGTGGGTACCCGTCGGACTCCATCTATCCATCATCCTCCTCTAAGTAACTGAAAATTTCTTATAAGTAGAGAAACACAAATACATCAGACCCAGGTCCAAGCTAGAGAGAGAATCTGGCAGAGATCACTGAGCTCTTTAAAGAAAGAAGAAAGTGAGGATTCTTAAGGTAACTTAGCAGAAAAAAATCAAAGAGAAAGCAAAATAGGGTAGATCACAGACATACAAATTTCCTATTAGAAGAAAACAGAAAATAAGAATCAAATAAGAAAATCTGCACACACACACACACACACACATACACCCCATTTAAAAATAAAACAGAAGCAGAAGAAAACTAGAGATGCAAAGTTTAAAACAGAAAAAAAAGGGAGTAAACATTAGTAATCATCAAAGAAATTAATTAAAACCGTATTTCTGAGACCACCTCACATCTAACCAAATGGCAAAACTCTCTGAGCAGTAAAATACACTACATAACTAAACATTCAGAAATGCTGAATGACACAGGGTCAAAAAGTTAAATAAGTAGCCATGGACAAAATACTGGGAAATTCACAGGTACCAGAAGTGAAAACAAATCCTCATAGCCAGAGAATATAAGCTAGTACCTTAATGCCATGGGCTAGGAACAACTGGATTTTATAAGATATATTCTCTAAGCACAAGAAAAATTATTCTGGATAATAACTCAGCAACAAAACAAGGGAGAGAGGAAAAAAGCAGTAGAGACATGAGTAAGTCTCACTGAATAACAACAAAACCCCACAAAAATTAATGTATTACAAAATAAAGGATTTATACATGTAAATGTACATGCATCTATATATATGTAACACACACACGTTTATATTTATATACATATGGAATGAGTGTCCTAAGATTGACAAATTTCCCATGAGCAGGGAGAAGACAAAGATGGATATTAGATTTGCTAAGTCAAAAATTCATAATGCAAATTATAGAATAACTACCAAAAGAACTTCTAAACTATTACCCCACACATCCCTGATGCTGTTCATTTTTAGTACTGATCTATTTATAAGAGTTTCTCTTATCAACATGCTATATATTAAGGCTTTTATTCAAAGGTTCTCCCCAAAGCTTCATGCTCTCATAGCTGGGGTTTTTCAGAAACTAGTCCACTGACTGGAATTAACACAGTTCTGCATGTGGATAAGAGAAGCCCTCACCCCTGGGGTGGCTCCAATCAGTAGGCTTATAGCCTGGATAGAATATAAAGGGAGAGAGGGAAGGCAGGCTGCTGCTTTGCTGCCTTCTGCCTGCCACACCACGAACTGTTCTCCTTTGCAATGCCCTCTGCCATGCCATTCTGCCTTGGAGCCAGCTGATTATGGACTGAAACCTCTACAAACTGTGAGCCAAAATAAACTTTTTCCCCTTTAACTTTATGTATCAAGTATTTTGGAAAAGTGACTAAGACTGGCTCTTTTCAGTCTTCCCTGCCTGGCCTGAGGCCTAGAACCTGCCTCTGGGCAGTGAACTAGTGCCACCCCAGGCTCATCTTACTTGCTTCTCTTTCTAATGTCTGAAAACTGCTATGTCACAGATCTTGTTTGATTTTCTAGTATTTATAGCCACAGGATTAAAGCCAGCCCCTTTACCATGACTGGAAAAAAAAAAAAACAGAAATGTGTCCTTAATGCAAAACATGGGGTAAATTATCTATTTATTCTTTCATTATTAATTTCTAACTCTATTCCATTATAATTAAATACAGTCTATATGATATCATTCCTTTGAAATTTGTTGTCCACCTTTGTAGCTATGTTATATAGTTGATTTCTATAAATGTCCTGTGCTCTTCATTTACATGTAATGTAAATAAACCTATACCTATCATCTTATATAATTTAGGTTTATCTTGTTTGATCTGTTTCTCTTCCTTTTTTCCCTACTACTAGCTTGATTTTTAGCCTTAGCCCCACCCCCAATTGTTTTGAAGAAGAAAAAAAAAATCAGTGAAACAAAAAGCTGGTTTATGAAAAGATCAGTAAAGTTTACAAACCTCTAGACAAACTTTCTAGCAATAAAAGGGAAAAGACAAAATTTACCAATATCAAAATGAAAGGAGAGACATTATCACTATTATGCAGGCATTATAAGAAGAATAAGGGAATATTATGAACAGTTCCATTTTCCATCCTTCCACAAACTCCAAGCCCTGCTGTTATGCTCTGACACTTCCATCAGCAAAATCTACAACCTCAAATTTTTCTCTGATAGTCCTCTTTTTCTAACTGAAATCACGTTTTTCCCTAAGGCTTCTCCTGCAGCCTTCTCAAAACAGTGGCTGTTTTCTCTCTCACAAGCTCCACCTCACCAGACCTACACCTGAGGAAGATTTCCAAGTTGTTCCTCGTTGCCTCTTAAAAATCATCATTCTGCCTTCTTTCACTCCACCTCTCTAAAAAACCTGACTTTGACATTCCTTGCCTTACACTGTACCATCTGCCACAATTCCTGGTTACACATATAGGCCCAGGTTACTTCCCCATGTTTAAAAAAATATTAGTACAGTGTTTATTATCACTCTCCAGTGTTGTCCCACCAGACCCTATCCACTCCTTGAACTCTTTTTCTCCAATGTCCTCCTGTGGTTATCATATATTTCCACTGTCACATCCTATATCAGTAACAGTGTTCCATTTCCTTTTATTTCTAAACATCGTACTCTTCAACCATCACTACTGATTTCCACAATTCTTTTCATTTCATCATGACCTACAATTCATCGACCCTATTAACTTCTGCTGACCCAACCAGGCCCAGTACCAGACACCTGGCTGCAAAATCAGAGCCACACAGGTATAACAGCTCTCCTGCCCCTATGACTTCACTGAGAGCATTCTTGTGTAAACCATTCTAGCAGCCTAAAATGCCTAGTTTTCTAGTCCAAGTCCTCTACTAAATAGCTAATCCTGAAATACACTAGTTCTCTTCCCTGAATGAACCCTGAATTTGATACAGGAAGCAGTAAAAGAGAAAAAGGACCCAAAGGCTATAAACCTGAACTGTTTTTCTGCTTGGAGTAAAGGTATTAATGACCCTGAGTGATATACAAGACACAATGCAGTGGCAAAAGACTATTTTACGATCTATCATCTTCAGACAAGGACCAGAGAGCAAGTCCTTAGGTAAGTACACTGTTGCTAGCAAAGATTTTAATGAAAATAAGCTGTCAAAACTCAAAAGGTTAAAAGTAAGTTGCTTAGGGCTGGGGATGTAGCTCAGTGATACAGCACCTGTCTGGCAAGCATAAAGGCCTGAGTTTGAGTCCCAGTTCAAAAAAAAAAAAAAAAAAGACCAAATAAATAAATAAGAGTAAGCTTCTCAGTAAAAATAATGGATTAATTAGTTGTTTCTAAGTACCCTGGAGAATTCTTTTCTTGGAAAATAAAATGATGAGCTTTAGTATTTTAAGTACATAGCTCATAGTCTTAATAGAAAGACTTAGGTCAAGTGGCCACAGAGCTCACAAAGTGCATCCTGCAGGCAGCTGAACTACAATGCAAATTCAGTTCACATCCTTGTAGGGACTCTTATGTGAAAGTTCAGGACCTTAACTGGCAAGGATAAGAACCCTGAAAATTGACGTGGGGACATACAGACAGATTCTGATGGGAGTTGAATGCCTGAAACTCTTAAAATGTGTCAAGTGTTCTTTGCCACTGGAAGCAGTCATTCATCCCACATCTGAGGAATCTGTCTCTCTTTACCTGAAAGCTACACAAAGGCATCCCTTGAAACAGTTACCTTAAAGGCTGAATTCTGACCATCCTACAGACCTCTCATTATTGAGACACATGACCAGACTCAAATCCCAGGAAGTCCTAGAGGTTGCATATAAAATTTGACCTGCACACATGCAATATGTATGAAAAGATCTGCAAGATCTAGCCAATTTATGTTAACACAAAGCTGGGAAATATATATCTCAGAGTCCTCTTCCCTAAGTGTGTCTGCACTAGGGTTGGGCAGAAGAGAAATATGTGTCACATTCAGAAAACAGAAGCAGCAGCTACTATGCTCTGCAGGTTAGGGTGATGTGAAGTAGGATGTAAAGGGACTGGCAGATTTAATGTATTCTCACTCTTCCTTCCCTAGTCCATGTCACCTTCCCTACTCTACATCTAGCTAGCTAGGCTCAACTGGAAGGCCTGCCAATCAAGTTACCCCAGGCCCACCAGAAACATGACTAAGTCCTGGAGACATGGTAGCTACATGTTCTGGATTCTGAGTCCACCTTTGCAGGGTCATACAAAAAGTGGGGTACTAACTATTTTTGTTATAACTGCATGTTAAATCTATAGAGAATAGCCTTATACTGTATGTTTTAATTTTTTCATTTTTACATGCTCTTTAATGAGCATTTATAAGTTTTATAAAAGTAAACATACAATTTTAAACATTTCAGGCAACCCTCTTTAATGTGGAACACTCTAAATTCCCTGGCGAAAAACAAACAAAAGGAGTGTTTTTTATTCTAAAAGAACAAGCAAAAAAAAGAAAACTTACATCATTAGATTGAAACAACCGAGTCATTGCAAAGAAGGCTTCTGTAGCTTCCACAGTTCCAAAGTGTTCACCCTGAGTAAAATTTGAAACAATTTTTTAAACTTAAAAATGCAGATGTTGGGCCAGGGATTTAGCTCAGTGGCTCAAGCACTTGCCTGTTAGGCATAAGGCTGTGAGTTCAATCTCTGGTACCAAACAAACAAATGCAGATGTTAAGGACTTTCTCTTTATTTCTGCATAAATCTTTTAGAAGTCAGGAAAAATGTCTCTTTGTGAATATTCCGTTTCTTGGTAATTTTTCTCGCTTTCAATATACAAATGTACATGGCCATTTATTCACACCTTGTTTAAAATAATTCAGTATTGCACAACACATTTAAACATTATGATTAGTGCTAAGCTTTTAACAAACTGTTTTTACTTCCTTGAAGAAGATCTATAAGGAGACAGAAATATGATGCAAGCAGAGTTTCTAATCAGAATAGGATGTCACTATTACACTGCCCAACAGCAGAGATTACACCTTGTACATTTCAACAGTCCAATACCCAGGACAATGCTTGATATATCGTAGGAGCATAATAAATATGAAACTATAGGAACTGTCTATGAGGAACCCCATAAAATACAGCAAAATGAGGTCCAATCAAAAGGAAATGAGTCAGATTCATCATGTTAATATGGCTGCTATAGATCCCAAGACACCTGCCCCAAACATTAAAAATATGATTTAGATCAGAGCTTAACAAGCTTTAATTTAGATCCATTTGTGAATCCTGCTGAAATGTAGATTCCAATTCACTGAAACCTTACTTTTAAACTTGAAACTCAGAAAACATGTGACTTGGTAAACTTTAGTAGAAATTTAATAGTATTTTTCCATAAAGATCTGACAAAAACCAGGGAAACAAACAAATGTGCCCAAACCTGTTCATGTGATTAAATTATGTTTATCCTTTGCTTGATAATTTCCTTATAACATAATTGTTTCATCATGAATTGCCCATAAAAAGGTACGAGCCAATACAAAAGAATATGCTATTCTGAATCAACCTGGACTACTCGAAACTCTGTTTATATAATGTATTTAGCCAATTTGGAGGTAATCTGTGCTAGGAAAAGTTAAGTCAAACATGGTGTAAATGTTTCTAATGGACTGCTATAGAGGGATTATGCTTTTTGTAAACAGATATATTTAATTTAAACTATATTCTTGTTGCTCAGTCTCAATTTGCAAACAACAAAGCTTTATTAAGTCTGAATGAGATCTTCAGTTATAAAACAGTAAAGATAAAGCATTCTCTTAGAATTCAAATTGCAAATTATAGTCTTATGATCTATGAAACAAAAGTATATTGCTTAAGGCTCTATAAATTTCATGAGACTTTTTACAGTGTGAAACAAGGGGGAAAAAAGTAACAATGATAGACATAGAATCTATATTCCATGGCAAGTGTTGTTTTTGGTTTGATCTGCTGCATCCCACTGTCTAGAACAGTGCACAAAACATAGTAGGAATGAGATAAATACTTGCTGAGTAATTGTATGACAGCTGTTTCTGAATGTTTACCATGTGTTTAGCACTATTACTAATGCTTTATGTTTATTATTTCATTTAATCATTACAACTTCATAAAACAGATATTACCATAACCTTCATTGCAGAACAGAACATTAAGGCCCATGATGGTTAAATTACTTGCCCAAAATCATATTTTCAATAATATTGGAACAGAGATAATAAACACAAAATCTGAATATCACAATTAAAGTTTTAAAACATTGCTACTATACAAAAAAAAATCTGAAATTTGTCTGACTTTGTACTCTATTTTCAGAAAGCCATAAAGACACCAAAAAACACACAAACATAATGGTCTAATTTGTACTTATTAAACTGACATAAATATATTCATTGAGAATCTACTATGTGCTTAAATGGTTTAATAACCTCATGAATATAAAAAGAAACATGTATGCACCTTTTGCTCTAAAATTTTTGCATATTATTAATCAAATTTGTAGATTTTAAAATACAGTAATTTTTTTAAAAAATGACTATACTTTCTAGAAAACACTTCACTGCATGTCACATATTTCTATTTTGTGACACAAATCTCAGGAAAATCAAAATAATTTACCTGGTTCAGTAAGTAGAGAATCTTGGTAAGAATATGCAAACATCTTCTTGGATTGATAGGAGTTTCATTGAATATACGAGCCTATGAAAACATTAAAAATATTATGTTTCACATAGTATATTTGTTATCACAAATTACCTCAACTCAACTTTAATAAAGACTGTATTTAATACAATTTACAAAATGGTTAGTTGTCCACAATTCTCACTTTACTATGGTTTATGACAAATTATTAGCTGTGGCCTTGATTTTCATATTTTTTCTATCTCATTCCCTTAGTTTAACCACTCTGTGGGGTCCATCTATATGGATTTTATGTTAAACAGCAATCACCATGTGTATCAAATGAACACAATGAGGTTAATTTCTCAACACAAAACAGAACCCGCATTTCTGTAAGCTCTATTCTCCTGTGTCATGCAAATCCTACTCTTTTTTTCCTTAAGCCTATATTTTTTGAACTCAATTACATTCCATAATTCTCATTTTGGATGTCCTGGTCATAGTATCCCAAAGGTTCTTTGCACACCATTCTAAAAAACAATACAAAAAAAATCACAATTTACTGTCGCCATACCTCCTGTAAGACAGCACTCTTCTCCAGATGCTGGAAAGGATTGGAGCCACTACCTATAGCATAAAACAAAACAAGTCTTCAGTAGCTGCCCTATGCATTTATTTTCTAGACAAGGATACTAAAATGTTTGGGAAATCTCAAGTGAGGTGATCACTTAGCTATCACAGTGATAATAACTACTACTATGCATATAAATCAAATGAAGGCATTTTGATTCTGATACAAGTCCTGTCGTCACATACTCCAAGAGCTTGGATCTCTTCTGCTCAACCACGCTCAAAATGCGAATCTTTGTTCCCTGCCCCCCTCCCACCCCCAAAGAATGTTACAAACGTGTCATTTTCACACAACGAAGATTAATTAGATTATGGTACGGCACTTCTGATTTACCTAAAAGCAAGCCCTATTTTATGTGCTTCTAAAATTTACTAAAAGGCACAGATAAAGAGTTTCGCAGAGAATCACATGAAAGTAAACATGGATGAGGCCACGGGTGTTAACTAACCTAACCCTTTACCACGCTTTGCAGCTTTCAAACATTGGGAATTTTTCTTCTTTTGGGGATGGCTTGGCATCTTCCCCATCTGCTGGAAAGTCACTTCAGGATGCAGGAGCATTCAAAGAGCTACGTCCCATGGGACAGCTGGCCCCTGGGAACAAGTGACAATCAAGGGCCACCAAGAAGACTAGAAAGTGCAAAACACCTCCACGTCCATACACACGCACTCGCTGCCCCGTGGACCCTGGCCTCGGAGAAGACGATGTGTACTCGGGACCTAAAATCACCAGCACTCCGGGCCACACAGGCCGGCACAGCAGTCCTCCAAGGCAGCTGCAGACCAGCGGGACTGCGGTTCAGAGGGGCTCAGTGGAGGGTGGAGGCGGGGACTGGGCGGGGACAGAGCGGGGGCGGGGCCGCCGAGCAGCCCGAGGCGGTGCCGCGCGCCCGGGCGGGAGCGCGCGGCCCAAGGGGAGGCCCCTGCGCCCGGGGGAGGGGCTACGGCAGCCCTCGGCTGGAGCGCCCACGCCCCCAGCTCAGCAGTCCGGGAAAGCAGGTGGCAGCGGGCTAAGGGGCGCATCCGCGGCTGAGGGTGGGCGACAGAAGCCCCGCGCGTACCAGACTCTTCGTCCTTCTTGTCGAATTTTTTAATCATCTTGGACGACTTCCCAGCGCCCAGACCCACCGCAACCGTCCAAGGAGCTGCTGCCGGCAAGCGGAAAAGACTGCAGGAAGGTCGGCCCCGTCTTCTCTTGCCGGTTGGGCCGCCCGGCCGTCACTCGGCGCCAAGACCCGCCCTCCCGAGCCGTCGCGGATGCCCTCTCCACTCTGGGGACGTAGCCACGCTGTTTCGTACCCCCGCCGTCGCAAGGGGCGGGACCAGGCGGTGCCGGGGATTCGCCCCACCCACTGTCCCAGCCTTGGCGGCTCACACTTGGAGTCTGTTGCGAGGTGATTTTATTTGGTTGGCGACTTTTGCAGGGCCCTCGGTCCCTGGAGTGCTAGGCGAGAGCACTAGCACTTTTTCACTTAACGAGAGTGGCATTTTCAATAATCCACTGCTGGGCCCTTCCGTTGCGGAAGGAGTTTTCCCCCGGCGCGCTCCGGGTGGGATTCTCCTTCTGAAGCGAATTAAGTGTGAGTGGCTCCTGGAGCGATTGGGAAGTTGGCGATTCACTCACTGGCTTCTTGGAAACTACGGCAAAGCACAGGGCATCGTAGTGAATGTCATTTCCAAACGCGATAGAAAGATACTTAATGAGAGGCTTGGAAGGACTGTGGAAAGCTGCTCTTTACTCCTAGCAAGAGGGTAGATCTTTTGGATCACAGACTGCCATTCCCAGCTTGGATTATATCTGGATTCCTTTTCTTCATCAATTTAAGGCACACTGCCAGTGTAATCTTTCTTGTTTAGTCCCACCCCTTTCAAGGGATTCCATCTCCAGCCATTTTGACAATTAACTCAATAAATTGATGTGCACTCATTCATACACTGGCATGACTTTTTAACCTTGAGAAAGTATGTGTTGGTGTTCTGGTGTTTAGGAGTGTGACTAACTTTTTCTACCTTTGGCTTCAATTTACATTATCCAGATTCTTTTTAACTTCTGCCTGTTTTTTTTGGTTTGTTTTGTTTTGTTTTTTGAAGCGTGGGATCGTCCTGCTCCCACCCCTCCCCACTTTTTGGATGTATCTTGCCTTATACATATCCCTAGAATCTGCTGTTTTATCCCTACTGGCATCAGTTTGGTTCCGGTCCTATCCTTTGCATCGACAGCCTCCTAATCAGTTTTCAAGATTTCCACCCTACCGTTCTTAGTGTAATCTTTATTTGGATGCCTCATAAACAGTAGCATTATTTTGGAGGGGAAACACTGGTTTAATTCCTCTTCAGATGTGTCTTTGTTTAGGAAATGCGCCATAACAAGCCCTTTATGTACAAAAAGTAAACTAAGTATCCACTTCTTTTTTTTTCAAAAACTAAAAATCACCTTACCATAAATCAAGATAGCAGCTGCCAAATGAGATTAAGTGTTCTCTCTGTAAATGTAAATTGAGTGCATCCTGGTAACCACCCTGGCTCTTCCAAAATTAGGGAAACTCTAGAGTCTAGAGAAGTTCTTTTCCCTTTGTATGGATTTAAGTTGAACTGCAGTATCCTACATATGGTATCATTTAATATTTAACTCACACTTGACTAAACGTACTGTATTAACAGTTATGTTTGCTTTCTCTGGCTTACAATGTTCAAAGCTTGCTTTCCATGTGGAATTTCTCTTGGAAGAAATAGGAGTTTGCATTTATATAATCTGGGGCTGAAAATAAACCTGCTTTGCGGAAGTAGAGATCCACTTTCCCTTCCTTCGGCCAACGGTATTGGGAGCTAACTAAGCAGAAATAGTATTGGTAAGCTTAGAGAGTCCAAGAATGAGAATATGACAGATGCCTGCTGGGAAGTACAAAGAAAGTGGGGTTGGGGTGAGACTGAACCTAAGAGTGGCCCCGTTTGAAGAAAAATAAATTAGTCTCTGATGCTTTTGCTCTATAACAAATTCTTTTTCGTACCACAGGTTGGTTTTAGTTGCATATGGAAAGTTAGGGAGAAGTAGTAAGTGGGAATAGGGTGGGGTGGCATATAGGAATAGGAAGAACAGAGAAGTCTGAAGAAGTGAGTTAAGGAGTGGTGCAATATGGCGTCACACCTCTGAAACTATGGGCTGAGGATGGCTGGCAAAAGTGTTAGACAATCACTGGGATGGCCTTGAGGGATAGGGAAAAAATACCTTTTGGAGCCTCAGACACTGTCGAGAGAAACCCAGTGGGAGGAGTGGATCTTTTCTTACAACCATGGCTAATGGTAGTCTAGGGGACGATCAGTTACATGTCTAATACACATTTGTGTATCCAGTGCCCTGAAAACCTTCATGGGGGCCCAACTGCCAAATGAAGAAAATTTATATACTGTAATATGCAAGGCCCTTCATGGCCTCATCTGTCTCTCAATTGAAAGTGCTATCGTTGATGTTTGCAAAATATCCAACATTTAATAGGGACCCTGTAAGTATTGTTAAAGACAACATGTGAGAAGCATTTTCATTAACATCCTCTTCCATACAACCTTATCTTAACCCTTTCCTGCTCATCCCTATTCCAACCCCAAAGAGATTTGTTAATCTCTGAGACTCACAGACTTAAACATTTGACTCTCCTAAATGAGTTTCCTTCAAAGTAATATATGCATGTGACTTGGTGGTTTTATGTGGTACATAGATAGATATTTTAAAATTTATAGATTCATATATCAGAACCATGCTTTCAAGAATATGATATGATTTAGGATAAAAATTTTTCAAACCTTTTAAAGAAAAATACTATATAATTAATAGAGAAAATCATATTAATAATATACAAAAAAACTACAAAAGTAGGTGCTATAGTTTGGGAAACATTATGCTTGCACTTTCTTAAAATTTTGGCTTCAAACAGTGTTCAAAGCCTTTACCACTTGAGCTTCTTTTAGCTCTTTGCTTCCCTGCTACAAGAAAAAATACTGTCCAGAACTGCTAATACCAATTTCCACTTATTAGAGGATTAGCCTCATGAATTTTACCTCTAGTCCAGTGAACAACTGCATTGAAAGAGAAGAACTTACCATCTTTCATCTTGTCTCTTTCACAGACTGGAGCAAAGTTAAGCTGTGGGTATATTTTTTTCTGATTCCTCAAAGCGTACATTTTCGAGTACTGCCCTTCAGTCTTAAAGTCACTGTCAGTGGAAAACCTTAACCAAAAAAAAGTTCATTTAGTGGACCCTGAGGCAGGAGGTTAATGGTACTGCACAATTTAAAATTGACTGTGTTAGGTTTTCGTGCACTGCATCCTCAAGGATTTCGGGAAGAAGGGACATTGATGAGAAGTTGTTGATTAGTTCAGAGTGAAAGCATCATTCAGTAGCAAGGTAACACTGTCAACTCTTGAAATAACTTTAGAATCTCCTTTCTCTCCTCCAAACTAGATAAAAGCTGCTCCAATAGCTGGTTTCAAATAAAACCTCTATTGTCGTCGTGTTTTCATGGCACATTGTTCCTATACTTTAATCTTTAATTTTCACTGAGAATACATTTTTCTGTTTCCTAAAAATGCAGACCTTGGAAGAGACCACTTTCCTTCACTCTTGAAATTACAGTCAGTGGAAAACTTTATCTTTGCATTACTGTTTCTCTTTCATTAATGTGCACTGAAGTTCACATAGGTTGAAAGCTCATGAGGCTGAAAGTCATGCAGGGAAGCTCTGTCTCAGTATTATGTAGCTGGACAGGTTCCTTATAACTAAAACTATGTGAGGAACTTTCTCATTGTGCCTTGTTCTGTGCAACCTTATCTAAAACTGCTTTGGGTCCCCTTCTGTATTTGTTAAATTTTATTGAAAGTGAACAGTTACAAGAAAAAATAAGACAATAAGAACAAGAGGCAAAACTTTACCTAAACCATTGCTTTTCCTTGGACTTAGGATCATCAAACTTTTTCACATGGAAGACTGGTTTCAGCCCAGATCTCAACTTTTTTTTCTGAGGCATCACAGTCGGGCAAAAGTTCTTGGTGGGTTTGTGCTGATGACTTTCCTAAATGTGGCAAAGGGAGGAAAAGTGAGCAAGTAAGATGAGTCCCTTGGGAGTTAAAAAAAAGAAACACACACACAAGATAGTTAAGATCACTATACTACTAATTTTTCTTAGTTCACTGAAAAGGGTTTGTGCTAACATAGTTTGGTCAATTTTTTCATGCCTACATCTTGTATCCTATGCAATTTCTTTGAGGATAACAAATGAAGTGTATTAACCATTGTTACTATCCTATTGTTTTGAAATTTCATTTCATTGTTTTTATTGTTTTTTCTCTTTTTTTCTTAAAGCTTGGACTGTTACAATTCCTTTAAAATGATATGAAAACACATCAGAAAACTGGGAACTCAGAAACCAGACTCAAAGGAAGATGTTCTCTGAGTAGGATAATATTTATGTTTCATTGCCAGATGGCTTGTCCAAAGTTGGTCCATTTCTTAAGTAACTGATCGCAATTTCCAGCTGGCCCTTGAAAGTGAACAATAGAGAAGTTACTTGGTGTCGGAAAGGATTGTTTGAGAAAATGAACATGTAAAGATAAATTGGGAAATAGATCCAAGGGACTCTACCTTCCGTTCTTGACTATGACTTCCTTGTCTACATTGCTTTCTCTTTCTACAGCAAAAAGACCTGAAAGTGCTATCGTTTGTGAGGTAATAATTGCACTGCTCCTAAAGGTCACAGAATCAAAGACTTTTCAGAGTCTTAAAAGTCTTCTAACAGTTCATCTGACATTAATGTCCCTGCCATCATTTCACTATCAAGTGACTGATCTTCCTATACCTAAAAACAGCAATGACAAAACCCAAATCTTTTACCATCCAATAGCAGTCTCCCTGAAACTTTTATCCAATAGACCAAAAAGAACAAATCTAATGCTTCTTCTGGAGTCCTTCAACTTTTTGATGCAATCCTTTTCTTTCCTTCTAAGATATGTTCCTTCCAAGTTAAACATTACCAATACCTTAAACTTTTCTTCCTATAACATGCTTTTGAGCTCCTTTATTCTCCTGATTTATCACATATGAAAAAAGTACAATGTATATTTTTCCTAATTTGGGAGAAATTTGAAATGAAAACAATGTCAAGTGTAGCAATTTCATGGTTCTGACCTTATTGAAGTGTCTATTCAAAAGTCATTATCTCTGCTGAGAGCCTTCCCAACCCATGATCCCAAACTGTCACTCACAAGCCATCCCTTTATTCTGCTTTGTCATAGCACATGTGTCATTATACATTACTGCGTGACTGTTTACATGATTATATCCTGTCTGTCTCACTAGAATTAAACTTCATTAAACCAAAAACTCATAAGGATGTTGGTGTATCCCTGTGTCTGGCACATAGTAGGTGTTCAACATATATTGCTTGAATAAATTAACAAACTATTAATTGACCTATTGAGCTTTTTGTTTCAGAAATTGAAACTCTTTTTTTAAAATACTTGCTGGTGCTGAACCATGATTTCT
This sequence comes from Hydrochoerus hydrochaeris, assembly GCA_004027455.1. NCBI lineage: Eukaryota > Metazoa > Chordata > Mammalia > Rodentia > Hydrochaeridae > Hydrochoerus > Hydrochoerus hydrochaeris. The sequence continues at coordinate 82,429 of PVLA01004579.1, read as the reverse complement.
TAATTCTGAATTCATTCTCTTTAATTTGTTCTAGTTTTAGTAAAATCACTTAAATTACCTCAACTAAACAGGTGTTTTAATGGAAGCGCACATGTGCCTAGGAACATAGCTAGTGACCCAGCCATAAAAAGAACAGAAATCTTAGCAGAAATGGACCTCATAGCAGAAAACCAGGAGCTGAAACTTTATTTAATTGGCACTATATAAGCACCACTGCTCTGTCCCTAACATATCACTATTACTAAAACATCCTCATTTACTTTCTTCCTGTCTCCTTCACTTCTTACCCCCTCATATGTATTCCATTTCCCTATAACTTCAACCCACCCACCCTCTACTTTCATGGCTCCTGCATTGTCCTTCCTCATGGTTTAATTCTTTTTTTGTGTGTGTGCTAAAAATCGAACTCAGGACCTTGTGCTAACCACGCAGCACTGTGCTGCTGAACTATATCCCAGCCCTGGTTTTAATTCTTCTAAGGCCTCTCTCTGTGTGGCTTGTGTTGAGTTTTCTTTCCCACTGCTTTGATCTTTTAATTTTCTAATTAAGGTGTCTGGAAGCAAAAATCTGATTAACTCAAGAATTTCAGTTGTTTGTAGGTAGGTTGGTTTTTGTTCTGACTTTGCTTTTGTTTGTTTGGGTTGGAGAGTACCCAACTATCTTATAGGTCACTAACCAGCAGAGAGACTGGGGTAATACTGTACAAAATAGGGCCCCTTAAACCATTCCCATGGCAGACTATAGGAATGCCAGTTTCAATTAGGAGGGACTATGAGTGCAAAAATCATCTTCCATTTTTCAGCTTGCCTACCCCGGCACCCACGCTTTTCTTGCATATGTGCCTGCACATGCAAAAAGAATACTTACCTTATCTGGCCTAAAATCCCAGCTACTGAAGAGACTGAGGCAGAACGGGTTGCAATTTCAAGGGCAGCCTGGGAAATTTAGCAAAACTGCCTCTAAATAAATAAGTAGTAAGTAGGATTTGGGATGTACCCTAGGTTCACCCTTTAGCACCAAAGGGGGAAAAAAAGGGAGAAATGTTTTTCTTGTATATATGTAGTGGATTGGTAACTGGTGATCAATTTAAACACCAGCTGAACTGGATCCGTGTGGTGCTGAGTGTGGATGGCCTGCATGAGGACAACTGCCAGCATAAAAAAGAGACCTGGAGAGGAAGTGTAGCATTGTGGGTTCTCCTAAATGTTGTTGTTTGGAACCACTGGTTCTACTGGAGGAGCTTGTCATGCTGGCTTCCCTGATATGAACTCAGCTGTTATCATCATCAAAGAAGCTCAGGACCTTATTTCTGAGAATGACTGTGGTTCACTTTGAGGGAGCTTTGGTCCTTACTTTGAGCATTGCTTCCTGACTCCAGAAGAGTGTTTGCTGTTTAATCTCCAGAATTTTGTCACACTGGCTTCCTGATGTGTACCTGCTTTTCTCATCATACAAGGAGTTCAGGACTTCATTGTTGCCAAGGATGGTTGTGGCATTTTTCAGGGGAGCCCTGGTCCTTATTTTGAGCATCACTTCTTGGCTCCAGTGCAGAACCCTTAACCTACTGGCACAGATCCTTCACCCCACCAGCATAGACTTTCTAGCTTCTACCACTGACCTTTGGGCTTTCCCTGTGCAGATCCATGAAACAGACTTGCATGAGTCATTGTTGTGGGCTCTAGAGTTTTGGCTGAACTCATTCAGGTTATTGCCATGGGATCCAGGTCCTCAGCTAGATTTTCTAGGTCTTTAGTGTTGTAGACAGATTTCCTCCATTTTCTTTGTATTTGACTACTTCGGTGATCATTATAAATAATACTGTAAATTATGTGTCCTGTATGGAATTATTCTCCTTGTAAACCCCTGAATACAACGTTATACAAAGAGCCCAACTTCACAAAATACTGCCCTTCTCAGCAAGCAAAGGATGGGATGCAGGATGAATATTGAAAAGCCTTTATAGATATCATACATTTCAGCCTTTTATAATAGTTTAACCCTATCTACTAATATAACTTAACTGGTCAAATTTAACTGTATACCACTGTTTGCTCACACCTAGAAGAGATCATGAAGTACTAGGTGTTGGAAAAAAGCTCTTTTTGTACCCAGGTTGCAGATTAAGCCTTGTGTTTCCTTCTCTATGTTGATCCAGGAAATCTCTGCCTGGTACTTATTTCTCCCTCAGTACATGTTGTATACAGGCTTCCATGAGAAATGACAGTGAACTTACCATCAAAGGGCACAAATTCTGAGGCCCAGGAGACCACAGGCAATGAATTTGTTAATTCCTTTTGTCGCACATACCATCAGATAGTAGCATTTTATCTTCCACTTGAAGAGGGATTGCTCACTGCCATCCATCTAGCAACTAAGAATTTTGGAATACACGGATTCCAAATTTGCACTATTTTGTTTAAGGATCTGTCTTGGTTTTTTGTTTTTGCTTTGCTTTTTGAGATAGGGTCTCACTATGTAGTTCAGGCTGATCTTGAACTTACTATAAATTTCACTCTGGCCTCAAACTCCTGCCTGAGCCCCCTTAGTGCTGGGATTACAGGTATGTACTCCCGTGCCTCCCCCACCCCAGTTAAGGATTTGTCTTGGTATACCCTATTCCCTAATTTTTATTATATTCCTTGTTTGTATTTTTAATTATCTAATTTATTCTTGTGAGATTAGACCTTTTCTCAAGGCTGTCAACATCTTGCTTAATATTCCTAGGTATCTCTTAAATCAATGCTTCATTTTCTGTACTATTGACTTAGTTCAAATCTTAAGTACCTTTCAGCTTGACTATTTCAGTAACATCATAACTAATCTTTCTGGTTTTTGTCTCTTCCACAACTAATATACCTTTCTTCAATTTGCAAAATGCTCTCTCTAAACTACAAATTTGATTATATCCTTTTATCTCCTGCCATTTACTCTTTTTCATCATTTCACTTTCTCGTGTCTCTATGCTTCTGCATTTTTCTGTGATTGGAACATTTCCCTATTCTTTTGTTGTGAGTCACCTCCTTGATTACTCTATTTCTCCCTAAAGAAATATTGTTCTATAGTCTACATCATTTCTATATGTTGTATATTCTTTGTTCATCTATATATCTTAGTATATGAGAATTACTTTTGTATATCTAATTGATTGATCACTTACTGGATCCAAGTTAGAAACTGTCCTATAATCATCCTTCTTTTATAGTTCTTTGCTTACTCTGTGTTCAGTAGTGAAATATTGAATGGGATTTGAACATCTTTGGCCTATAATGAAGTTCCAAATGTCTATCTACTGTGATGGTAAATTCCTTTTTCCCTTCTCCTCGCAGCTGAAAGCAAAGTAAAGCAAACTTTTACTTTTTTCCCATTAAGATATTCCTCAATTTCTGATTCATCTTTTATATCTTATTCTCAACTAGACACAACCTTGTAGAATTCCTATTCTGAGTACATCACAGGCCCTCTGGATTCTGCTTTGTGAATCATCTGACCAAGAACTAGAAAGCAGAGGTAGTTTCTTGTGTACCATTTTCCATGTTAAGTCAGTTCCTTACTCAAACTTACTCCTAATTCTTCAGAGTCCACAGTTACAGAGCCAGAGACTTCCCTAGGTACCATTACCTTGAACAATAAGTCCTCAGAAAAGTCTTTCAGAGCACTGTCCTTTTCCTGCTGGTAGATTGAGCAGGGAAGTGGGTTGTTGGCCATAATCAGTAAGGTCTTATCCTGATCATACTCAGTTACTTTTAACATGAAGCTAGTGATTTTCCTGTTTTGATCCAGGATTTTCTGCAGTCTAGTGGTCTTCAAAGGCTCATAGTACTGGACCTGGGGGGATAGAAAGGTTTCCAGCAAGACAAAGAGAGTAGATCAAGAGAAGCCTAGCAAATCAAGTGGTGATTCTTTTGCCTCTGTGGGGTAGAGTCAGAGGCTAAGCAAGGATGGGACAAATCTGCTTCAAAATGCTTTGATCCTAAACTCTCAAAAGCCCTCTATCCTCATCTTCCTTCAGGGTGTTCATTTCCCAACACATCACCTACAAGGCTGGGGAGTAATACTAATAGTATACCCACAGTAATACCCACAGTAATAGATGCTTCATCCTTCCAAAAATAGTGTAACATGGTGCCCAGCATAGTAGCCAAACCAGGAAGTACTACGTGGCTTAACCTGACCTTGTCTGGACCACCGTCTCTGCACTGAGGGGAAGCCAGGGCCCAAGCTGTTCACTAGCAGATCCTGCAGACACCTCCCATTTACATCTTCCCACTGTCACCATCTCTCCACCAGCACAGCTGCACCCACCTGAGCAGGCAGGTGCTCATAAGCAAAGAAAAGGCAGTCACGAAGCACAGCATGTCACTTAAGGTGTGGGTGGCATGGGGCAACCCCACTACATTTGTTTTTTTTTTTTTCTCAATAGGAGGATTAGGGAGGGAGGAAGGGATCAGGAGGAAATGAATTATAATTTTTCCCCTGGTTATAAACATGTATTCTCAACTGAGAAAAATGTCAGTTGCAAGAAACATTTTATTCCCAGGCCCTGATTCCACTTCACTATGACAAACCCCAGAAACTCCTCTGCCAGTGAAGCCAGAGCTGCTCTGACTCCTTGTTCTGGAGTAAGGACACACTTGGCATTAAGGTGACACTTGGTAGTGAGCCTCTGCCCTGCTGCACTGCTCAAACTCACCCTTTGAGATCTTAGAGAAATGCTTTTCCACTTACCAAATCTGGATGGGTCGCATAATAGCGAAGGTTCTCTAGGACAAATTTTGATTGGCCAACTGTATCAAAAATCTAAAAACAATAATCACAATTAGTAGTTTCATACTGTACCTCTCTTAATATTCCACTCTTTATTTCAGTTCACTAAAAAGGGGAGTCTCTAATGGATGCTAAGTGAGAACACTATGCTTTATGTTTTGCTCTCTGGGTTTCTGGAACAAGGAGCACAGCAAAGAAAACTGGAACCTAGGATATCTTGAGAGGGAAGCTTATAAACGGAAGTGTGGGCCAGGCTTAGGAAATGTCAGCTGATACTGTTAGGAGGTGAAATAGACTTGGTCAGCATCAAAGTTCAGGTTAAGACAAATCACTACATGAAATCACTCCTCTTTCTCTGCTTTTTCTATCTCTACAGGAGGGAGATCAGGTAGCAGGGAACATAGAAGACAGCCTTTAAGGAGGAAAGCAATTATAACAGGGCAATATCCTAAGAGTTGTGGGTACCAGAGTACCCTAGGTGCAACTCTGTAATTGAACTGGGAGAAGACATATTCAGAGAGGAAGAGACAGTGTCTTTTGCAATTCTGAACATCCTTGCAGAATACAATTCTTCCAGAAATGTTGCAAGAAGTAACTGAATTTTGTTACCACTTTGGCCTGCTACTTTGTATTGTTGCACTGGTGGTAGTGCTGGTTATCTGTAGATTGAATGTCATGTCTGGTATTGTAGGAGCTGAGCCTCTTTCATCCCCTTGCTGCTGCTCTTAGCACTGTCGTCTCCTCTCTTACCTAGCCTCAGTTTATTTTAGGGTAAAGCAAAGGAATAAGAATGTGGAAGAGGAAAGCTGTAATTTACTTTCCTTGGGCCTGATACAATCAGAAATTTGTGTCTGGATCTGCTTCTCTAAAGATGCTGTACCCCCTAAAGAGGTGGTATGCTAAAATGGAGTTCAGGAGAAAGGAAATAATCCAACGGAAGGAAAAGAAAGCAAAAAGGCAAATGAAGAAGGCAGTAGTAAGAATGAACGGAGCTCTGGGAGAAGTGGTGATATGCTTCAGGAGGAAAATGCCAAGTTAGCTAGCAATTCTTGGTGGTTGGAAGAGAGCAGGTAAGAGAAATAGCAGAGCCACTCTGTACATTCTTTAGGGAGGCTGGGATGAAATATGGGACAAAAGCGAAGCTACATTGGCTAATGAAGTAAAAGCCTGAGAATATGATAATCCTAGAAAAGCAACCAAGATGCCCAAGGGAGTTTTGCTACAAGAGATAGCCTTGAAGTTTAAGCAAGTCAAAGTTTAGCACTCCCTAAGACAGAGTACTAGTTCCTAGTTCTTGTGTCCTGATTTTTTTTAACGTATTTTATTTTGTTTTCATTTTCATTAGTACATGTTTGAGATAATTATTATATTCATCATGAGGAGTTGATATCTGATTTGCTGCTGATGTGTTCTTATCTCTTTTCACTGTGCTTCTATTTCTCATTCACAAAATAATATAAATTAACCTAGTTGTGCATATAAATTTTAACCCATTTTTGCTTTCCAGTAAGAAGTTTGTAGACCCAGTTTATAAAAGACTCCTAAGCAACCCCACAGCATACACAAGTAGATTTGCTACTGTTCTTTCTTACCTCCTCATCATCGGTAACTATTCCTTTGTCAAGTTTAAGTGTGCTGTTTTCTGAGGTTTCCTCATTTTGAAACCTGAAAAAGAGGCAGAACACCCAACTGCATCTGCTGACTTGAGTACCAGCCCTTCTATATGTCTCAATTTTGCTCAACTAAGTTTAGGAACCTAATTTAGAAGATTACTTGATTGATCACAAATGGAATATGTGGTAAAGAATAGGACTTTAGTGTAAAGGCTTTGAAAGTAGAGCCCCTAGGAGATATGCTGACATCCAATGAGTTAGTTTCTTCTAAAATAGAAGTTTTTGGTCAAAGGAGTGATCTACACTAGGTTCCACAGTAGTCACCTGTAGTCTCAGCACTCTGGGAGGCTGAGACAAAAAGATTACAAATTTGATCCCAGCTCAAACTTAGTGATACCCTGTGGCTAAATAAAAAACAGAAAAAACAGAAAAGGACTGGTGATGTAGCTCAGTGCACAAGCCCTGGGTTAGATCTCTGGTATAGCAAAAGAAATGCTCTGCTACACTACCTGTAAAAATTCTTTTGGACAGTTAGACCCTCATAATATTCTTAAAGACCACCTGCTAATCTGAATCCATACCTCCCTCCTCTTCCTCCACATGGAAATGGCCTTTGTCAATGACTGGCTGATGATTAGCCAGTGAACCCATGAGAAAGAAGACTACAGTTCATGAGATTTCACAACTAAATTTCCATTACTTATTGACCTTGCTTGGACTATTGGCTATCTCATCTTCCTAATTACACCTAAGATTTCTCTTCTTAGAACCAAGGGAGTAAAAGTTATTATCAATGGCAAATATTTTCATATTCTGCTTTTTCACTTACTTTCCCATCTTCCACCTGATACTGATTCCCCTTGGGGAAAAAGGAAAGGCTAGACCCACAATATTTAATAAAGTATTGGGGATTCCCTGTTTCTTTATAAACCTACTTACAGTCTGAACATAGAGAAAAATGTTCATCAGTAAGATTGGGTTAATGATTCCAATAAATGGTCCTCTTCCTCTTTGGAGATAGCTCCATTTTGGGGTTAAACTAACTCAAATTTAGAAGAATTCTGCAAGTACCTCACTTCTCTCATTTAAACATGAAGATACCTGAATAAGGACCAAAGTAACAAAAGTAGAAATAGCCAATCTAGGTAGTTGGTAGAGCAACTGGCTATAGCACGATATAGATAATTCCAAATCCAAGATCAAATTTCATCCAGAGATGATTAACATTTATCTATTGCTATCCCTTTCTGGCCATCAGATAACCATTAATTCAAGCAAGAGACTATTCATTTGTTTATACTGGAAGGCCTTTCCATTAAGTCAGCTATACTCCGATCCTTTATTATATTTTATTTTACTTTAATTTATTTTATTTTTATTTTGAGATATGGTTTCACTAAGTCATTAGATTTTCCAGACAGGTTCAAACTTGTGGCAGCCTCATCCTCCTGGAGTAGTGGAATTATAGGTGTGCACCATCCTGCCAGCCGAGGAAATGGGTCTTAAAAGTGGCCCCAAGGGGAGAAGGAGACCCATTGTGGATACACCAAAATAAATTCATTCTAAATTAACATCTTGAAGTTCATGTCCTATAGCTGTAAATTACCTAATATTTTAAAAGTGAAATTCTTTTTTTTTAATTTTATTTAAAATTAAAAGGGGGGGAAGCAAAACAGAAAATTTAAAATTAAAGAGGGGGGAAGCAAAACAGAAAAAAGGGTAGAAACAATACAGAATTTCAAAAAAAAAACAGTAAGGAATCACTATTTGATACATTACATATAGTCTTCTTGGATACAGTTGTTCAAGTTACAAAATTAAAGCTTACAAAGTGGACATTCAAACAGTGAGGCTGCAAACAGTTCTGTTCACTGATCCAACAAAAACTTGGTAACATGGTTATCAATCCTACACACTTAAGTATACATACAGTTATCTCTTTTAGAGCACTTTCTTTTCCTCCTCTTGCTTTTTTTAAAAAATTGTTTTATTTACAGAAAAAAAATTGAAATGGAAAGAGGGTAGAAACAGTACAAAATCTCAAAAACAAAACAAAAAAAACCCCAAAAATTGTAACCAGTAAAAATCACTAGTTGATAACTATATACTTTCCTCTTAGATGCAGTTGTTCAAGTTACAAAACTAAAGTCCACGAAGTGGACACCCAAACAGTGAGACTGCAGTCAATTTTGCTCATCTATCCAGCTAAAACTTTAGCAACATGGTTATTAATTCCACACACTCAAACATACATGCAGTTATATTCTTTAGAATATTCTCTTTTCCTTTTTTTCCCTTTACAATAACTATAATCCATTCTCATAAACTACTTAGAAGTTCTACACATGTATAAGTCTCTACACATATACCTAGCCTTTCTGTATTAGAGGGAGGAACCAATCAAAACAAGTCAGCAATACAAATTCCTAGAGAAACACGAGATGAAAAGAACATACAAAAACATAACCTTAGGTGATCTATGGTAGTCACTATGATGTCTCGTTATTTTCAATAAAATTGTCTATATCATCAAATATAATATAAACTTAGCATTGCCTTACATTATTAATAAAATCTAAACATTGGAGACATTATAGGACTTCAAAGGCAGATAACAATCAAGCCAGAATGGGTATTCTATTGAATCCTGTCATCTTCAGAGTAGTTGCCCCTACTCTCAGACTCGACACTCTCAAGCATACCAGATTCAAATAAAATCAGTCAAGATAAAACAGTGATATAACAAATCTTCTCTGTCTTATCTCTGCCATGCTATTTTTCTGTTGTTATTTGTTTACTTTTATCCTTCATTCCACTGTCTGCCCCTTTCTTTGAGGCCTTTCTGCCATTATTTCTGGAACCCTGGTGGTTTTCTTCTCTCTCTCTAGAATGTCCTTCAGTATTCTTTGCAGGGTTGGATTGGTGGTCACAAACTCCCCCAGTTCCTCTTTGTCATGGAAGTATCTTGTCTCTCCATTAATTTTGAGAGACAGTTTTGCAGGGTACATCATTCTGGGTTGGAGGTTATTTTCTTTCAGGGCTTGGAATATTTTGCTCCAAGGTCTTCGTGATTTGATAGTTTGCATTAAGAAGTCCGCTGTGATTTTGATGAGTTTTCCTTTATAGGTAACCTGTTTCTTTTCTCTGACTGCTTTTAATATTCTGTTCTTGTGATGGATTTCTGGGATCCTGATTATTATATGTCTGGGTGTAGATTTGTTTGGGTTGTAGCTGGCTGGAGTTCTATATGCCTCATTTATCTGAACTTCAGTTCCGTTACCTATGTTTGGGAAGTTTTCCTTAATTATTTCTGTGAATAGACTTTTTATTTCATTTGTATTTGTTGCTGCATCTTCATTCATTTATTTTATTCTTAGGTTATAAATCCTCTTGTCATCTTCTAGCCTTTGTATCATTGCTTCCTGGTTCCTGGTTATTTTTAAGAGATCCTTCCTTTTACGATCATACTTTGCAAATCTATCTTCAAGTTTTGAAAGTTTGTCTTTAGTTTCTGTTAAAAGGTTTTGCCAGGTTTCAATGGAGTTTTTAATTTCCTGATATTCTCTTTGGATCTGTTTCATATATTCTAGGTTTTGTTTATATTCTTCATCAAAGGCTTCTCTCTTTTCTTTGGGTTCCTCTATTCTTTCATTTGTGTCTACTAGAGGATTACCCAGGACTTCTTTTATTAATCTTCTTATATCTTGCTTCACCTGAGTTAGAATTTCAGATTTAAATTCGACGATGAGGTCACGGATGTATTTATTTCTGATGAGGCTGTCTCTGACATTACAGGTTTGCTGCTCTCAGCCTCCTCTGCATTTACCTCTGTTGGACTCACTTTCCCTGGTTCCGCAGTTGGGAACCTTTTGCTCTTTCTCTGTCTTGTCATGTTTTTGGCCCCCTTCAGACGGGTGGGTGGTGGAGGTCTCTGGGCCTTTCCTTTTGCTTACAGTTTTCCGCAGCGCACTTGCTAGGGAAGTACCACCCCTCAGTCTGCAGCGCATCTGTGAGTTGCAAGCTGAGAGCTGGCTCCTCCCCCTATGACAGTCAACCAGTTTATGCTTCAACAGGTTTGAGTGTTCCCTGGGGATGGCACTGGCCCAGAAAAGCCTCATCCCTGGCTACTGGGTTTCAACCAGGAGCGTGGCCCTGCCCAAGCAGATCCCACCAATCTGCTTTGAACTAGGAGTCATCAGCAGATACTGCCTAGGGCCCCGATTCAAGCTGGCCCTGCCCAACTCCAAAATGTCACCCAGCCAGTCCTCCCAGTTTGGGGATTCCAGTTCCTGTCACTCACCAAAGTTCACGCAGCTCGACTGGCTGTTTCCACTCCCTGTCTCAGGGCCTCCTCCAGCCGAGGGTCTGGAGCTCACCAATCCCTGCTCTCGGCAGGGCCGCAGCCTCAGCTCCATCATGAGTCACCTGACTTTAAGACATTCTGGTACAGCGATCGGGGCTCACCCAGCTCCAGCCCTCTGTCCATGCTTCTTTTTCTTCTCTTTTTCTTTTTCCTCAGTTTCTTCCTGGGTTGTGAGAATTTCTCTCCTTTTGTCTGGCTTTCTCCATGTGGCCAGATTCCAGCATCTGAGTTGTTTTTATTTTTTTTTTTTTTCCTCAGAGAAGCTCTCTTATCATGCTGCCACTCAGTCGGCCATCTTGCAATCCGAAAAGTGGCATTCTTTATAGTGGCACCTTTAAAAATTATTTTTGATATCTAAAAGGCAGCATGGATTCCAGATATTCTTCTTTGAGGCCAATTTAAAACCTACAACTACATGAAAAGTACTTCTTCAGCCCAACATTGTCCATCTTGAACAACTTGGTGCTTCCTTTTCATCAAAATTACTCTGCTTGAGGCATGAAACACAGAGCAAGCTCTGATTTTTGATCTGCAGTCAATCAATTAAAATATGTTTAATAAGAGTCTACTCTGTGATAAGCACAGTTCAGAATGCTTTGGGCTATGAAGCAAGTCAGTGTCAAGCAATATTTATAACTTAGTTGAGCAAACACAGCTACATACTTGGCATATTTCTTTGGGCCCATTGCTGTTCACTGTTAATTGTGCAAACCAACACTCAATGTTTCTATATTGTTCACAATCTGCAGGGATTCAATGCAGCTGATTCTTTCTTTAATGCACTTTGTATACCCCTCCAGGTTCTTGATCCTGTGTGGGAAACAAGAGAAGACTGACAGATAACAATGTAGATGTAGAAGATGCACAAAACATATCAGCTACTCAGGAGGCTAAAGTAAAAGAACCATTAGTTTGAGGCCATCCTGGGAAATTTAACAAGACCTTGTCTGTAAAATAAATAAATGGATAGATTAAAAAAATACATTTATCTAAGTGAGTGTGGGGAGCCTACGTGTGGGGACTTACCTAGCATGCACGAGGTTCTGAGTTCAATCCTCAGTACTGCCAAAAAGAAGAAAGAAAAGAGAAAAGAAAATACACAAAACATGATGGTACTTGCCCACAAGAAATAAAGGTTATTTGGCCAGTGAGGGTGGGGTGGGGAGAGTAGGTGATTACAAAATGTGAAGCAATAATAATAAGTACATTTTTACATACTAGGTAAGTCAGTTCATCTCAATTTCCTTATCTGTAAGTGGAAGGCATTTTCCTGATGACTGAGAAGTGACATACTAATTCCATCATAGTAGTAAGATTTACCTATGTGAAGATCTGAAATAAAATTAATTCACATTAGAAGGGGAAGATATAGTCAACAATGTAGAACTCACCATTGAAAGAAAGGAGAGTTCAGTGAGAAGAGGACGAGGTACTAAAGGATGTAGCATTTGAGCTGGTCCTTGCAAGATTGTGTGTGTGAAGTAGCCTAACGGGAAGGGTAAATGGTCAGTGTTTTAAGTACTCAGAATTAAAGACAGGTGGACAGGATGGGATTCCATTAAGGGAGTCTTGAAGGTTAAGTAAAACTTTGATAAGACCTACTAGCCTAAATTCCTGTAAAGACTGGAGATCTAGAAAGGCAGTTAATGTTTGTGTAAGTAATTTTTTAAGGATTTGGGTCTAGTTTTACTGGTTTGAGCCCTACACTCTAAAGATGACTGTGCAGAATTTATGTTTAGACTAAACCAAATCTGAAATTTACCTTCCAGGGAAATAGACTAACAAGCTCTTCATATTTTCTCACCTTTAGCTCTTCTGGTATTGTAAGACCAGTTCAAGTATGTATTGAAATAAAAGAAGAAGGAGCTATCAATTTGGAAGTTACAAGGCTTGTGTTGTGCACAGCACAGGCTGTAGAAAAAAAATCACACAAACACAAAAAGTAAATTTAAAATAAAAATAGATCTGGCTGAGAATAGGGGGCACATAGCTATATCCTCAGCTACTTGAGAAGCCCAAGGCTGGAGGACCAGTTGAGAAGCAAGAGGAGAGGGAAGGGGGAAGGGAAGGAGAAAGCGGAGGAGAAAGAGGAAGAGGGGAGAAAGGTGAAGAGGGGGAGAGGAGGAGGAACAAGGAAGGAAAACAAAAGAGGAGGAAGAGGAAGAAGGGGGAGAGAAGAGGAGGAGGAAAAAGAGTAGAAAGGAAGAGTGAAGAATAAAAAGAGGAGGAGCAAGAGAGGAAGAATGAAGACGAGAGGAAAAGGGAGGAAGAAGGCAGAAAGAATGAAGAAAAAGAGGAGGAGGAAGAGAAAGAAGAAATAGAAAGAGAGAAAGAAAAGACATGAAAAGAAAGAGAAGAAAGGAGACAGAATCTAGTGTACAGTACCTTTAAGGACAACAGGAAATCTTGGGGAAGAAAGTAAAATTCCTTGATATAGAAGCTTTCCACTTTGAAAATATCTTAATTACTCTCTTCTGGATTCTGGAGGAGATGCAAGGAATTTGTGATGAACAGACACTCTAGAATGCTGAGGTGTTCCATACTGAAGCAGAGGGGATGAAAAGGACAAAGACATATTTAAAATTACCCTTGCATGCTCAAATTTATAACATATGATTACACACACACACACACACACTTACTTCTTCAACATCTCTTAATCAGTCTCTATTTCACCAATATTTTCATCCCATTCCTCATAAGTATGGCACAAAGACAATGAACATTTATCTCTTACTCACCATTCTTAAAATACTTTGCATAACTAACTATTTGAATTTTCTTCCTTTTCTGTTACCCTCAGGACTTCCTTCTAAACACAAAGCTTTCCAGATCAACACTAAACTCAAGCCTACAGGCATGGTTTTCAGTGAATGTAATTATATAGTATCTTGTACTTTTATTTATACTTTTCTTATATGCAGGTTTTGTCTGCTTGCTAGGTGGTCAGCTCCTTAAAAATGAAAATGTAAATTTTATACATATTTGTACCCCCACAGAGTTTTGCAGATTGGACATTTGAAATCAGTACTTGTTTATTTCAGTATATTTCTGGACATTTGTCATATGTTAGTCACCATCCTACTAATGGGAACCAAATATAGTTCAGATGTAATCCTTGACCTTAACCTGGGGCATCATGATAAATTTTTTAAAAAGGAACTTTAAAATGAGTATATAATGCCCACATTTATTCTGTAAAAGTATTTATTTCTATTGATAAAATATTTATTTTAATTTTATGAATTTTATTATACTCTACAATGTATACTTATTGAGAAAATAAAGTATCAGTAAGTAGAATATTAAATTTTAAATATGTAGTGTTTAGCATAAATATCAACATTTTCAACAACTCTTCATTTGCTTACAAAATCCAAAAAATAACAACAGAAATTGAGCAGCCCATATTTGTCACCTCTCTTGTCTTTTTGTTTGGCAGGGAGTTTCTGTTATATTATATAATATGCACTTAGCAGGAAAATAAAATATAAACAAAATAAAATATCAAATATGTACTGAGTATTAAGAATAAATGCCAACATTTTCTACTCAACTGTTTGCTAATTCTAAAAAATAGCAACAGAAATAAATTTGTATGTGAACTACAATGAAAATACAAATAAAACTACCACAGAAATAATCTTTCCTTCAATTATCATACCTAAGGCAGTCTTCACACATTAAAACAGCATTTCCACATACAATTATCACTCGCACTGATAGCACAGTGTGGTTTGTCTTCCTTTCTTTTTTGGTAGGACATACTTGACATCTTGATGATGTTTCTGTTTTCTTAGGAAGTTCTTGTGATGTTTCACCTGTCTGTTCACTTGTCTACTCCAGAGTTCTTTCGTGGAATTCCTTGGGCAGGTACTTATTGTTCTTCTTCTGTTGTAATTGATCATTTATCAATTCCAGCCCCAATCCTAAGAAAATTTCTCCATGATATTTTGTGCTTGTTATTTTCTTTGTAAGCTATGAAACTATTTATGCTTGACATGTTCAGGACTGTGTTTCGAGTGACATCAAGTTGCTGCATAAATTGTCAATAATATTTACTCTGCCTTTCATTTTGTTGTAAAATGTGACCATTTGTGGCTTCATTTGTGTTCATGACTCACTATCAATTCTTTCTTTCTTCTCTTGTTCTTGAGAAAGGGTCTTACTATGTAACCCATGCTAGCCTAGAACTCACTCTGTAGCACAGGCTGACCTTGAACTTACAGGATCCTCCTGCCTTAGCCTCACAGTGCTGGGGTTACTGGCATGCACTACCATGCACGGTTTCGCTATCAATCTTATCATTATGGTATAATGTTGGCAGTATCAATACTACTTTGTCTTTCTTTACCATATTCAAGGCCAATGTTACGTCTTTCTGAAATCCAAAGCTTGTACTGTATTTCTCTATTGTGAATATACCACACTTTGTTCTTGCAAATAGCTCCTGTGCTGGTCAACTGGTATTGATCATCTGGAAATGTAATGTCAGTGGGCAACTAGTGAACCAATTGTCAAATGTGACATTTTGGTTACTTTTTGAAATAGGTGCAACAAGTCCGTTCACAAAGTGATATGGTTTACTACTGCATGAATAAAGATCTGGTGGCTGAGTTACAGGATAAATTTCTAAATTCAAGGTGTAAAATGTCTTCACATCTACCAGGGCATATATTTTATATCATATTAAGAAGGTTTATTTGACATATAGTGCAGAAATCTACAATGATCATGAAACAATGTGAGTTATCTGTCAATTGTCATGTATTTTGATGGTATATAAATTGCTCAACAGTTCAAAGCAAAGCTTTCAAAAAATAGCAGCCAAATTGTTAGCTTTTTTTTCTTTTTTCTTTTTTGGCAGGCCTTTTTGTTGTTAAAACATAGGCAATTTTGAAGGAAACCAAATCTCTTGAGTGTCATTATTGTTCTAAGAATCTCAACATCGTATCTATCACTTCATAAATTCTGTAGATTCTGATTAAAATGATAAAGTCTACCTATGAAAGCCTTTAGTTCAGATAGTGAAGTGTCATGATAAATATAATTTTGAGTATTATGATTGGTGCATATAGAACATTTTACTTGTACATCATTATAAGTATGTTTCACAACATCTTGTAGCATATAATCCATTATAAACAATTTCCAACACTAAATTGCAGTGTTGGTATTCTGTCCTAGGTTTTACCCTTAGAAAGAACTTAACATTTTCCAACCTAGATTTAATGTTGGATCATTTAGTTATACATGACCATTGTATAGGATTTTGACTAGTCAAATATTTACTTACATTACTGTTTTCTTCTTCATCTGAATCAAGGTCCTCATTCTGTACTTCTCTTCTGTCATATATTGTTCCATCTCATTGTTACAACTTCTTTGGTTTACATGATCTTCAAGTTATTGGTAGGTGAGTCACATGATGAGTCACTTTCAACCTCTTCCCCAAGTTGTAAAAGCAAATTTTCATGCAACATTGCACTGAATTGGGCTAATTCTACAAGAAAAATTAAAAGAAAACAATTATTAAAAGAACTTATAATACTCAAAAATGTAACAGTGTGTAAAGTGGATAAAAACTCATCTGTTGATACTTTGAGACCCATGTATACACAATGCCATTCATCTACCAAGTGGGCAGACACAAAGATTGCTTCTTATATTCCCCCAGTGCAACTTCTGAGACACACAGCTACCTACTGCTACACTAAAGTAAATATTTACATTAGAAAAGTGTGGTATGGGCATCTGCCACTCAGTTTAAGGAACTGGAGGGAGCTCGAAGTTTACCCAGGAAAATTAGTAAGATTTTATTGGTTTATTTTATTTTATTTTTACATTCTGGTCCTCATTTTACTTTTGTTAGACGTAGGTCATTGATTTTGTTCAGGAAATGGGAAATTTACAAAGTGCCTGGTAAAGAAGAATTAGACCTTGATCCTGGTTCCTTTCATTTTGCATATTTCTTTTTTTTAAATTTAATTTAACTTTATTTTATTTTAAAGAGAAGAAGAAAAACAGAAATAAAATAAAAATAAAACAGCTTCAAGGAAAAAATATATGTATACACAGGATTTCTAAAATTTGTAGAGGTAGTTAATATGTACCTGTTATACGTGTGTACAGCAGTGTCTATAGGTGTAACAACTGGTAACAGGACCCTATAAACTTCTATCATCTTTTCAGTGCAGGCAGGGACTGTCTTGGGCCAGCCTGAGTAGATGCAGATGAACACTAAAAGATATTTGTGACCCTGGTAAGATTTTATTTCTGTGTAATTTATATTGCATAAGGTCAGGGCCAGTGACAGAGACAGAAGCCCAAGCTGGCTGCAGGGGTACAAGTGCCAGTGCTGTGGCTTGAGCTTGTAGAACAAATGGTGGGGGAAGGTCTGGCTCTGATCTTTTGGAAGCACAGGCAGGCCATGGGCGCTCCCAGGGGCTGACAGTCTGAGTAAGCATCATTGTTTTTGTGAACTCAAGGATCCAGATTCTGTAGAATCTAGCAGCTCCAAGAAATTTGCAGTTTTTTTTTTCTTGTGACTAGTTTCTGCCAGATATTGCAGCAGAGTTTTTATTCCTTTCAGCAGCAGCTTAGGTGTCATTAATTTGAAGTGCTTTCTCAAAGAGGAAACAGGTTTTTTAACCTCTGGAAGGTTGAGTTCAGGTCAGTTGCAAAGAGGGGATGGCAACAAAAGCCAGCATATTTTAGGTCCAGGCAGGTATACCAGTAGGCTGTGGGTGGCAGACGACTGAGGCAACACATACAGAGGGCAATTGCAGCAGCATTGATAGCTTGGAGATCCTGAGCTGGCTTTATAGGCAGAAGAGGTATATTTTAGCAGTTTGACAGTCTATTATTTTTTTTCTCAGGGCACCATGATGGAAGTAGAAAGGGACAGAGAAACAGGATGTCTTGGCCAAATTGTTACAGCCTCCCTGGAAAATAGTAAGAGAGTTTTTAACCCTTTGTGGCAATTGAGTCTAAGTGTGTGGCATCTTGTCTCAGGATTTTCCCAGTTGAAGGAACTTATGGGTGCAACTCACCAGCAGAGGAAGGCATCTTTTAAATCTACACATTTAAATCAGGCAGAATCTGGTGGTAACAGTCCAAAAAGAGTATATGAGTTGGGACCCACAGAGTTCAAGGTAATTAACAGTCCATCAAGATCACAAACTGCTGCATGATTAGATTCCTTTTTTTGCTTCCCATGACATCTGACAGCAATAGGGGTCACATTAAGGTGGCATGGTTGATGGACAGGCCCAGAGGCAAATCTTTGGCTCATACCTCTGGGAGGTAAGTTTTCAGAATTTCAAGATTATGGTTATCTGTCTCAAGCTGTTGCAGGCATCATCCTCCCCTCAGGGAACAGTCAGAGTTGAAAATGCAGGGTTATATGAGAGGGAGCCTGATTGGTTTGGTGCAAAGGGGACAGTCTCTTCTAACTTGAAGACTAGGTCTCTCCCCAGAAGCAGTATGGGGACTGGTTTATACAAGAATTCATATTTTGTAAGATGTCCTCCAGGCTGCAAGTTTCTGCCTGGCAGAGGGAGTCAGAGGCAAGAGTCCCAGTTGCCCTGGTGATAACTTTTTGACAGAGGGGACTTATGAAGGCAGAGAGTTCTATACCATTACCTACCAGGAAATTCACAGGTTTGCCCCTGGGGGTCTTACTGGAGTCAGGCATCCAGGTAGATAGACAGATAGGCTGTATCCTCCTCCCTTTGGGGTCTGATGTGAGCCACTCAAGTGAGGAGATAAGAATCCTCCAGACCTCTGAGGGGACTTGAGAAATCTCAAGAGCATACCTTTCCATTGGGACCTGGAGAGTTTCTTACTCCATCCTCAAGGGCTATGACCAGTGAGTGATCAGAGATCAGCATAGTCGGTCTGGCCAGTACACCAAATGCAATAGCAAATAGAAACACCAAAATGACACCCAGGATTTGGAGGCAGATTTATTTAACACCAAACAGGCGCTAAGAGTCAATTGTTCCTCAAAATGTCAGGCTTTGAAGATACAGTGAAGGAGGTTTTTAAGGGGGTGGGAGGGTACAGAGATAGTGTGCTTGGATGTCTTTGATTGGTTCTTACAGTATACATCATAGTGACCAGCTATGTATCACAATGACCAGCTGTTTCTAAGAGAAGAAACCAGAACCACAACAGGAGCTATCACTTGGGCAACTGAAGTATACCGGCAATTTCTGTTACAGTGCTTGTACATGATGTAGCTTGATTCTTTTTTTTCCCCACTTCCCTACCCTCCCTTCAAACTCTACTCCTTTCTCCATTTACAAAAGCTTTGTTTCTATTTTTTCCCTTTTTTCAGTTTTTTTTTTTTACTTTTCCCTTCTTTCCTTTCCTTCTCCTCCATTCTTTGTTCCCCTCTCCATTTGAAAAATGTCTTCCTATTTCACAATACCTAATATACATTTTGGTCCTTATTTACACTTTTGGTTTCTCACACCAGAAAAACAATGTGGTATTTACAAATCTGTAATTCACTTAAGAGTATGGTCTCAAGGTGCATCTATTTACCTAGGAATGTTTCAAAAGAAGCCAGTTTATATTTAGTATAAACAAACCTCTAGCAAAACAATCAAACAAACACCAGAACCAATATTTTGAACTTACCTGATTCCAGGATATGTTAATTTGCTTCAGAATTTGAATGGGGAAGAGATGTGATTGTGGCCACAGTGAACACTACAACTGCAGTTTTAGTATTCTGCATTGGTTCAGATAGCATAGAACCAGAAAATAGAAGTTTAAAAAGTCATTTCCTTACCAAAGCAAAATAAGCAGGGAGCTTTGCCTAACAATTTGTCCTCCACTCTAGAGACAGGGTTTATAAATCAGTTTTCCTTGTTGACCAATACCAAGTTTGAATTAGCATTACGTAGTGATAAATTTTCAGAGTTAATGCATTTTATGAGGCAGTACAAATAGCAGCAGTAATCTTTTCTGGCATACACGGGAAGCTAAGAAATACTAGCAGAAATGGAGAAATAGAGATCAAGCAGGAGATTGGAAATAGTTGGGGAACTGGGAATCAAGGGAATAAAATCTGTTGCATATCCACTTTTACATGGGGGAAGCTGGGGCTGGGGTTGTACCCCAGTAAGAGAATACTCATCTAGCATGTCTTGAGGTTAATCACTAGAACCACAAAAAGAAAAAAAGAAAGAAGAAATAGGACAGAAAGAAATCAGGAAGGAAAGAAGAAAAAGAAAGAAAGAAAGAAAGAAAGAAAGAAAGAAAGAAAGAAAGTTCTTACAAGAGAGTGGAATCTGTCTGTTCTTATAGTACTTCCCCTCCATTTAGCATTGAAGTGGCAGGGACATAGAGGTCAAAGGAGAAACAAACATAAATTGAAAAAAAATTGAAATAAAATTAAATATATAATACATGGTGAGGAATAGAAGGTGCTCTCGGGAAAAGTCTTGGGACTAAAAATGCCTACCAGGGCAAATCTCTATTTCAAACTATAGCAGGAGGGTATATGAAGGAACAGAGGATAAACTTTTCTGTTCAAGTTACCTCCCAACCCTCTGCTGTTCTGATCTTCCTGGAGGGTTTCCCTTATCCTAATTTAAGGAAGGCCGAGAAGGAAGTAGTAGATTCTTAGCTTTTAAGTCCAAGCATTGTAGATGTGATTGTACTCTAGAACAATTTAGGAAATACATTTGATCACTTCCCATAATTATGTCCCACAAAACAGGCAAATTGTTAATC
The DNA here is from genome assembly GCA_004027455.1 of Hydrochoerus hydrochaeris. Classification (NCBI taxonomy): domain Eukaryota; kingdom Metazoa; phylum Chordata; class Mammalia; order Rodentia; family Hydrochaeridae; genus Hydrochoerus; species Hydrochoerus hydrochaeris. Next base: position 61,942 of record PVLA01004579.1, on the reverse strand, counting down.
TTACAAATTGCTTCCCTGATAATGGAGACAGAGAATCATAACTAGGATACCGCTGAGTGTCATCATTGAATCCATCCACAAAAGGTGGACTTTACAGACAACACTAATTCGTTGGAATCTCAGTGAGACTGAAACCTAGAAACTTCCCTCTGCCTCTTACTTTTTAAAGTTTCCTGGTACTTCAAAATAACTCTAGACTCTGCCTGATTTAATAGCCAGCCATAGTGATGTAGAATAATACATAACTGAACCAAACTATATATAACATATATTCCATATATTAAATCTTATACTGAATGTTATTACTAGAAAAGCTCTAAAATGTCAGTGTTGGTTGACTTAGGGTGATGGGAATGTGAGGTAGGACAGGGGCTCATGAGAAATTCTCTTCTTTGTCACTTTTTCTCTTGATTTTCTCTGAAGAGGATTCATATTTCTGTTGGGTTTACTTTTCTTCTTTGAGGAGATGTCTAGACACTAAAAGTTCATATAAATGGGTTTGCCTTACTCTTCTGTTCAGACCGTGGTCCTCTATTCTCTCGTTTCTCCTTTCCTTCATATTGCCAGAAATTGGGTCTTGAATTTAGATTTCAGGAAGACCCACTGGCTCCACTGTCCCTTGGCTCCATGCCTTTCATTTTCAACTCTGAGGTGCAAACTACATTTTCCATATTCTCTTGCTTTTAGATCCAATTACTCCATTTTCATTTCTGCTAAAAGGAAGGACTACCAGAAAACTGGAGTGTAGAAAGAAGAAAAATTTTCTTCCTGTTTTCCAATTCTTTTCAGCATCTCTCTGGCAAAAGCAGTTGGCTTATCTGTAATTCTATCACTATTTTCAGTACTGATAAATGATGTTTTCTGTCAGTTTGCTTTTTGACATTCTGTTTAGCAAGGGCTGTAGGCCAGGACTTTAAGCCCCCAAATCCTCCTCCTATTCATATTCATGCATTTAGCAAATATTTACTGAACACCTACTGTATGTCACAGTCTCTGTAGGTTTCAAGGATACCACAATAAACAAAAAAGATAAATCTCCATTCTGAGTGGGACTATGTGCAATTGCCGGCTCTACCTGCTTTTGGTTATCTAACAGATATCTGAGACCCGACATATTCAAAATAATTCTTGATTTTCCCTCCCTTCAAAACTGTTTCTCAGACTTACCCATCTTGCTAAATGGCATTGCCATTCATTCTGTTATCTAGGCAAAAGTAATTTTGGAGTTATTCTTGATTTCTCTCATTCCTTCATACTACAAAGCCAATCTATCCTATTGATTCTATCTTCAGGCATATCCCAAGTTGAAAATCAAGGTGTTTTTCAACCATCCTGGCTCCAATCCAAAGCTCCATTTCACTTTGGGCTGCTTACATATACTTATAACTTTCCTTAGCTTGAATTCCTTTAGTGCGAGGGACTGAATTCATGGCCTTCCACTGATCTACATTCCTAGCCCATTTTATTTTATTATTTTATTTTATTTTTTATTTTGAGATGGGATCTCACTAAGTCACTAAATTTTCCATGCTGAACTCAAACTTGCCATCTTCTTGCCTCAGCCTCCAGAGTGTTGGATTACAGGCATGTGAGGTCATATCCAGCTATAGATCAATTTCATTGTAAAAGAATCTTACAATTTTCTTAAATTTTATTTAAAGAGAGGGGAAAAATAAAGCAAAACAGGAAAAAAAGGGTAGAAATAATATAGAATTTCAAAAAAAAATGAACAGTAAGAAATCACCAGTTGATACATTACATATGGTCTTCCTGGATGTAGTTGTTCAAGTTACAGAATCAAAGCATACAAAGTGGACATTCAAACAGTGAGACTGCAAACAGCTCTGTTCTCTGATCCAACAAAAACTTAGCAACATAGTTATCATTCCTACACTCTTAAATATACATGCAGTTATATCCTTTAGAGCACCTGCTTTTCTTCCTTTTGCTTTTTAAGTCCATTATCTGTTTAGTTAAATCATGTTTCAGGTTGCTCAGTACCTTGCTGATCTGTTTTGTTGTTGTTATTTACCTTTTAAAAATTTTTTTTCTTATTTATTATTTTTTATTTTATTTATTTATTTTATTTTGAAGGTAGTAAAATACAGCAGAACAAGACAGGACATAGCCAACTGAGGCAGTGCAGTGAAATTGGCACAGAACCTCACAGCAGGCCACCAGGACAACATCAACAGGCACAATAGTACATCTGGTTTTCTTCACAATAGTTTTTCCTTCAATCAGGCAGAGCACTATCGAAGGAAATACCAAAATTACAAGGAACAGAATATTGAATAGAGCAATACCATTGATCAAAACAGCAAAACAGAGATAAAAATATTTGCCCTCAAAGAGATGGCAGAAGAAAATCGGCCTTATTTGCTATATCGCATATAGTCAAACTTGCAAGACATGCTCAGATCTCTGGCTCTTATTTGCTGGGCGGTGGCAGGGGTAGTGTTTGATTCTTAGCCTGTGCCCTGGTAGGCTCACAGCCACCCACCAGAGGGGTAAACTGGCTGCCCGTTTTCCCAGCGCCCCAAGGTCCAACATGGAGCATCGCGGATCTCAGGAAACCCTCATATGGTTCTCGCCCTGGGGTGGCCGCGGCTTGCACAGCCACAGCCACTTAGCAGAGTGGCTTGCTGGCAGCTGCCTATTTTCCCAATGCTCCAAGGTCCAACATGGCCCTTACAATTTTCTCAGTCAAAATCTGATAATATCTTCCTATTGTTTTGGGGAAAAAATTCAAACTGCTTGCCGTATTATGTAAGAGTCTGTGAAGTTCTCCCTGGCCTCCTTAGCTTCATCTCCTGCCAGACTTCTACCATGTCAGCTGCTCTTGGGCTTCTTGCTGGTGTTTGAACATGCCAAGATCACTTCCTTCCAGCTCTTTCTTAAATTCTATTCTCAAGACATCTATATGGCTTACTCCCTTACTTCATTCATTTTCTGTTCAAATATTCCATTTAAGAAATGCTTTCAAATTGGATACTGTTTCTGAACCACATCGTATCTCTTTATTATACTCCATTATTCTTCAAAAACCTTAGATTTTTTCCTTACATATTTCCTATTCATTTCCTTCACAAGACTATGCTCTCTAATATGGCAAAGTCCTTGGTTTACACTAATTCCCAGTATGTATGATAATAGTACCTGGCACACAGTAGTTAGCTACTTTGCAATGTTTTGAGACTGAATGACTGAAAACTCAACTAAAATGTTCCATATGGACTAAATGAAATATGGTTTTATTAGTGCAAGTAATTTGTCGTATATGATAGTCATTCAAAAAATTTTTTTTTTGGTATCAGGGATCAAACACATGACCTTGTGCTTGCCAGGAAGGCCTTGTGCCACTGAGTTATATCCCTGGTCCCTCAAATTTCTTATTTTTTATACAATTCTGAAAAAAGTGCTAGATTCACTTTGTTGGATCTTTGAGCAGAACTGTTTGCAGTCTCACTGCTTGCATGGCTACTATGTATCCTTTAATTTTGTAAATTGAACAACTACAACCAAGATGACAATATGTAATTTATCAACTAGTGATTTCTTAGTGTTTTTTTTCTTTTTTCTTTTAGAATTCTGTATTGTTGGTACCCTTTTTTCTGTTTTGCTTTTTTTTCTCTTTAAATAAAATTTTTAACATGTGTAATTGCTATTGTAAAAAAGAGAGGAAATAGGAAGTGCTATAAAAGTTATAACTGCATGTATAGTTAAATGTGTAGGATTGATAACCATATTTCTAAATTCTTGTTGGATTGTTGAACAGATCTGTTTGCAGTCTCACTGCTTAAATGTCTACTTTGTATGCTTTAATTTTGTGACTTGAACAACTATTTCTAAAAGGACAATATATAATTTATCAACTAGTGATTTCTTACTGTTTATCTTTTTTTTGAAATTTTGTATTATTCTACCCTTTTTCTGTTTTTTTTTCTCTTTAAATAAAAAATAAAAATCTATGATTTTCAAAAAAAATTTAAAAAAAGAAGTACTAGATTCAAGGAAAATCAGATGGGATTTTTATGGCAGTTTTGCAGATTGTCCAAAGCATTTTCCTACTATCCGCTCATTGCTCTTATTTGGTCTTAGTGTGTTCATTAGTTATGATTTAATTTCATTTGTAGATACCACAGCAATATAGCAATGGCTAAATGCAGATAAATAAGTGTCTACTTACAAGAAGAATAAAACAATCTCAAAGTCTAAAAATATCTACAGAAAGCCAGCATTTATTGTGTCTTTAGTTATGGAGTCAAGCTGGTGCAAAAGTCCTGGGAGGGTCTTGATCAGCTGGCAGGGCCAACAACTGGGTTGTTCAAATGAACAGAGAACTATGAGTCGAGAATATTAGCCTTATAAAAGACAGAAGGCAAACTAGGGATACATCAGCAGATGAATAGAGAGACTGATTCCTGGAGAAGACATGAGATCCAAAATGCCTGTTAGTCTCAGTCATTTAAGAGTCATATAAAAGAAAGGTTTCCCTGATTGCTTTTAAGTTTAAAAACTAGGCTAGGAATAGTTTGGTGAGATGTTCTGGGTGATACTGTATTCCAGGGAGTTTTAATGAGAAGGAAAGAAGTGATAGCAGGAAACAGTTTAGAATTATACCCCGAGGGAATCAGATCCAGGAAACTATTGAAAGTCGCCCTCTGATGGTGACAGGTAGAAACTCCTTAATAAAGAACAACTGGAGGACTTTGCTATGATGATAGACACAACCATGCAAGAAGGTAACAGAAAATTTAGACAAGTTGAAGAGGAAAAGATGCCCAGATTGATGAGAGGCTATGTCAGGCATTCTTCTGTGGTTGTGTGACATGGTTTTGGCAGGTGGGGAAGCATGATGAGCACATCTCTGAGGAACACGTTGGGCTATCATGCGAGGACAGGGCAGGACTCTAAGGAAAGGAGATCTGACACGTAAGGGCTGACCGTAATCACAGAATGGGTCTAGGGCACCATGGCAAATGGACCAGTACTCCTTAATCTTCACCCTAAATTAACTTTGTAAATGTTACATGTTGAAACTTCAAAGGTAATAAGTAGAGGAATGAATATATAGCTATTTCCCACTGAACATTTTGCTTTTTAATCCAGTGAATATTTCCTTGTTTTTAAATACTCATTTTATAGCCGTTCATCTCTCAGTTCAGGGTTTTTCATCTGTTGCCTAAGAAAAATTGGTATTCATGGCCCTAAAAATCAAGACAACTTAAAAAATATGTATTTTAAAGACATGCAAATAATTTGATTCACATTCCAAGTACAATTAGCATAATGTATAGATCATATGTAATCAGCTTATAAGACACAAGTTTTGACAAAGGGATATGAATTTCAGATGTTACTGGTGCTGAGAGGCCAAATTATTGCATCAAATAAACATTTATTTACTTATTGAGACAGAGTCTTGCTATGTAGTTCAGGCTGGACTTGAACTCACTATATAGTCCAGGACAGCCTCAAACTTGCAGCAATCATTGTGTTTCAGCCTCATTTTTACCGACTTGTAAAAACAGTTACAGCATATCATCATCCACCTTATTCACTGGATCTGGCACCATGCAACTTTTGGTTCTACCCCAAAGTCAAAATGACCATGAAAGGTAAGGGGATTAATGGTGATGTGACTTTTCCCATAATAAATGTTTTCAAAAATTTAAATATTCAGCCAGGCATGGTGGCTCATGCCTGTAGTCCCAGCACTTGGGAAGTCGAGACAGGAGAATCGTTGCAAATTCAAGACAAGCCTGGGCTACAAAGTGAGCTCAAGGCCAGCCTGAACTGCATAGAGAGACCCTGTTTCAAAAAAAACAAAACAAAAAAATTAAATATTCAATGTATCTTTCAATCATATTTCACAAGAAAAGAAAGCAAGAATCTGAATTAAAGTGAAAAATATATTAAATGGAAAACAGGAAGTAAGATAGTAAAAATAAATTCAACTAAGTAAAACAAAATCACAATAATCAAATGAATTATCTGAGGCATGAGAAAGACATTCTCAGGTTGGGTTTTTTACCTTGTACTTGCTAGGCAGGCACTTGAGCCACTAGGCTAAATCCTTGGCCCCTTGGGTTGGATTTTTAAAAAACCAGTGATTTACTCTTTTCTAGGATACAACTAAAATAGAATAATAAAGAATACCTGAAAAAGGAATGTAGCCCAAGAGAAAGTGCTTTCTCATTCTCTTTTCTTTTTTTTAAATCTCTATATACTTTGCATGCTGTGTCATCATATCTGTATGCTATAGGTGTTGTTCCAGCATCTCTCCCCAACAAAAAGACCAAACAAGCCAGGTATGGTGGCACATGCCTGTAATTCCAGCTTCTTGGGAGGCTGAAGCAGGAGGACGGCAAATCTGAGGCCAGCCTGTGCAATTTACTGAGACTGTCTCAGAAAAAAAAATAAATAAAAGAGCAGGGATATAGCACAGTGTTAGAGCATCTCTGGGTTTGATCTCCAGTGCTCTCCAACACACAAAAAGAGCCAACAATAGCAACTTGGTGATGTCTGGTGAATCTAGGCAATATTGGGTTATCTTGGCTAGGAAAAACACAAAACAGAAACTGCTTTTCTCTGGCAGAGACAACAATACACTTTTATCATCTTACAGCAAGTGTATCAGTCATTTACCTACAGTTTTCTACACTCTTCACTATGGTAATGCAACCTGATTCTGAAACTTTCATTTTCCAGATTCCCCTGCTAGCTGGCTTCTGGTCAGGTCTGGCCAAAAGGACCTGGAGAGTGGAGGAGAGAAGAAGGACTCTCTTTCCAATTTCTAGTTTGAGTCTCCAAGCTCTCCTGCCACAGCACCCAACTATAATTCCAGCCTCCCACCCTTCTTTGAGTGCTCCCAGTAAGAATTTCACTGTGTTCCATTAAGACACATGTCACAGTCAAATACACCATTTGTTTTATCCATTTGGCCATAGCCCCTTAAGGGTCCGGCCTCCACACCCTCAGCAGTCTAAGATCTAGTGGTAAAGTCTTTTTTTCTAGGTTCCTCTTCCTGCTTCCTCCAGCTCTGGAATGGTAGATGCTTCTAAAAGTACTGATCTCTGCATTTGCTTGTCAGTATTCTAAAACCTGTGTGAACAATTCCCTTTATGAAACACCCTTCATTTGAATATCCAGTGTGGGTTTCAACATTATCAATTTGTGTTTTACCTCTATCGATCGATCTAGTATATATATATATATATATATATATATATATATATATATATATATGTTTTTTTTTTAAACAGGATCTCACTATTATTTCAGGCTGGCCTTGAACTCACTACACAGCCCAGGGTGGCCTTGAACTTGCAGCAATCCTCTTGCCTCAATGTCCTGAGTGCTGGGATTACAGGTGTGCCTCACCATGCACAGTTCTATATTTATTCTGGATATTTTATATTAATGAAATGATATACTATGTGTCCTTTTGTGTCTGGTTACTTTCACTTTAACAGGTTCATCCATGTTATAGCATGGATCTGTACTTCATTATAGCTGAACAATATTCCTATACGGATGTAACATAATTTGTTTATCCACTCTTTCATTATCCACTCTTTCATTTAAGATGTTATTATAATGTCAACTTGTATTAGTTATTTTACTACCAAATTGTATCATTTAAGAGTATAACATTGTATTTATTTAGAAATTCTTTATGTCCTTTATTAGAATATTAAAGCTCTCTCTACAGAAGTCTTACATATTTAGGATTAAATTTATTCCAATATTTCCTAGCTTTGTTGCTAATATAGTTTTTTATTACATTTTCTAATTAGTTGTTATTGTCTAAAATGAGTTCTTAATGGTTTGATGATTTTGTAGGTCTTTCTACTTTGATGTTCATATTGATATCAAGGACAGTTATGTACATTTCCCCATTCAGCCACTTGTATCATTTTACTTTTCTTTACAAAGTTAGCAAGGACCATGAGTAGGAAAAACAGCAGAGATCAAGGCATCCTTAGCCTTCTCCTGATCTAAAGTGTCTATATTAATGTATTAGCATTGTTTTTTTGACATATCTATTTTATCAAATTGAAGAATTTCTTTCCAATCTTTGTTTTCTGAAAAAATTGTCAACCATAAGTGTTAAAGCATATCAAATATTTTTTGACCACTTTTGTAAGTTCTTCTTTTTTCTTTCTTTTTATTTATTTATTTTTTGTACCAGGGATCAAACTCACGACCTCGTGCTTGCCAGGCAGGTGTAAGTTCTTTTTCTCCATTTTTCCATTAGCTTATACATGTGGGAAATTTTGATGGATTGTATTATATATAAATAATTTCACATTTCAATTTCCAAGATAGAATTCAGTTAATGGATTTTAAGTATTATTTTTACATTCTCTATTAGATCCAAAGAATTCTTTTAAATTTTATTTAAATTTATACTTATAAATGAAATGGTCCTATGTGTCCTTGTATTATATATTTTTTTACAATAGTCTCATAAAATTAAGCCACTTTTTCTTGATTTCTACTTGCTGAACCAAATTTCTTTTTTTTTAATATTTTATTTAAAGAGAAAAAAATCAAAACAGAAAAAGGGGTAGAAACAATACAGAATTTCAGAAAAAAAAGTAAGAAATCACTAGTTGATAAATTACATACTGTCTTCTTAAACATAGTTGTTCAAGTTACAAAATTAAAGCATACAAAGTGGAGATTCAAACAGTGAGACTGCAAAGAAAGTCAATGATCCAATAACAACTTAGCAACATGGTTATCAATCCTACACACTTAAACATACATGCAGCCATATCCTCTAGAGAACTTTCTTTTCTTCCTTTTACTTTTTAAGTCCATTATCTCCTTAGTTATATCCTGTTTCAGGTTGTTCAGTACCTTACTGACTTGTTTTGTTGTTGTTATATACTTTTAATCACCTTGTATAATTCTGTTGCCTTGTTTTTGAGTTTCTCCTCATCCATGCCCCATGGATCAGCTTTGAAGGAGTGGGGAGTTTTTTGGAGGCATTTTGTTACTTTGTTATCTACTATTTTTTTTAAGCAAAATACAGCAGAACAAGACAGAACAAACCCATGCAACTGCAGTGTACATTTCCCCATTCAGCCACTTGTATCATTTTACTTTTCTTTACAAAGTTAGCAAGGACCATGAGTAGGAAAAACAGCAGAGATCAAGGCATCCTTAGCCTTCTCCTGATCTAAAGTGTCTATATTGACTTGTTTTGTTGTTGTCACCAGGTCACCAGGACACCAGCAATAGGCACAATAGTACATCCCATTCTGTTCACATTAGCTATTCTTTCAATCAGGTAGAGCAAAATGCAAAGAAATATCGAACTTATAAAAACAGAATATTGAATAGGGCAGTACCATTCATCAAAACTGAGCAAAACAGTGATAAAAATATTTGCCTTCAAAGAGATGGTAGAAGCAAATCCCACTTACTTGCCAAGCTGCATACATTCATCCTCCCAAGAGATAGACCACCGGTGCCCACTTGCTAATGGGGAGTGGGGCGGGGGAATGGATCGATGTCTGATTCTTAGCCTGCCCACCAGCAGGTCCCGAGCTGCTTACCAGGGTGGCGAGTAGGCTGCCTGTTCTCCCAGCACCCCAAGTTCCAACATGATGCAGAGCTCAGGACTCACTGATAGTTCTCGCCCTGGTGCGCCATTGGACCAAATTTTAAACACAAAACAAATTACTTCACTAAAATTACTATTACACATGTCTTTGCATTGCATCTTCCAATGGTGACTTTAGGTCCAAATCTTGTTTAACTTATCATCCACATTTGTCGTAGCTAATTATCTCTTCTTGGTCTCCAGGGCACTGTACTATAAATGCATATTTAAACTTTCCCTATCTCCTAAAATCTGGATTCACATATCAATGTAATATCTTCACACATCTACTTGGATGTCACACATGTCCAAAACTGAGCTCTTATGAATATGCTGCACACTCAGACTTTTTGTGATCCTTCCCATTTCAGTAAAGAGTAATTAATTTTTTCTCCAGTAATCAATGAATCTTGGAGTCAGCTTCCTTTCTTTCATACCCACATCCAGTCCCTCAGCAAATCCTGTCACCTTTACTGTCCAACAAGCCTCACGTGGTCTAAACCATTATATTGTCCCTGGACTGGATTGTTGCACTATTCTTCCAACTGGTCTTCTTCTTTCACTCTGGTTGCTCCTTTCTTCTTCAACTTATCTCAACACTCAGCCAAAATGGTACTGCAGACTCATTAGATCATGCTGCTCCTCTATGAAACATTCTCCACTGGTTTCCCAACTGACTCATAGCAGTGGCCAGTTTTCTGACAGTGTCCTAAGTTTTACACAGCTTGACTTTCACCCTTCCTCTTGTCTCTTCACCTCTCTGATACTGTCTCTTCATACTGTCCCTCTTGCTCAATCCACTTTGCCCGTTACCCTTCTCTCCTTTCCTCAAATACAACAGGCATACTCACACTCAGGACTTTCCACTTGCTATTAACATGATTTGTTTTTCCCAGACACTTGAGTCTCAGTTCCTTGTATTCTTCAGGTCTTCTTAGGAACCCTTTCTGCTACTTTATTTTAAAATGTGACAGTCCTTCTCAGTCAATATTTTCTGTATCCGTCCCCTGCATGAATGGATATAGACTATATATTTTTGGCACGCATTTTACTGCTTTATGAGTTCCATGAAGTTAAGGGCTTTTAGTCCTCAACTGCTCTGTCTCCAGCATGTAGAGTAGTATTTGGCAGCTAGTGGGTAAACCTGATATACTTTTTGAAGAAATGTGTGCTGAATACCTCCTGTGTGCTTCTCTCAATTCGCTTGTCACATTTCCAACTCTTTGCCCATTTTCTGATCTCTGTCCTGGAAGACCTACCTATTTGGTCTGCATACTGTGTCCTCTAGCTGTTGGTTGTACTTGGTAAATAGGGATCCTGGCAGGAGACAAGCAGGAATAAGCAGATGGAATTGCTTAGTCTCCCAAGTCTCTCTGTATTGGTCCACCTCCATGGCTCTTCCTTAGGTGGCCCTCTTTGCCTGTCTTTCTCTCCCAAAGGGGTCTTGGAAACTACTCTTTTTCCTCTGCATGATGACAGCACTAGGGCATCATACTTGCCTTTGTGGTTTCCCTACATGACCTTTTATAAATAACCCTCCTTGCTTCTTTGAAATAATTTATGTGTATTGTTTGTTTCTTCAGGGGCCCTGAGTGACAAAAAGTGAATGAATAAACTGTTCAGAATATATCCAGAGTATAAGAAAGCTGGTGTCTCATGTAATTGCTTGGTGAAAGGCTCCTGCTGCAGAGTTATCTGATGGATAAAATGAACTGCTCTGTCAATGTCAGTCAGCCTTTTTCCCAGTGTTGGAGATCTGTTTCATAGGCTCATGAACATAGTGAAACAGTGGCAGATACAGAGTTTATAAAGAGGATTTACTAATACAGATCTTGTCTCCTTTCCAAGTTATCAACCTGGGAGCAGCAACCATACCTGATCCCTTACAGTCAGGCAAGTGGAGGCAGATAATTTCATACTCAGAATCCTTCTTATCATAAATGGGATTGCATTTTTTTCTACATGAGAACAAATACTCCAGACGTGAATTTGTTTTCATTGACTGGATAGCATTTCCTATTTGAATCATGTTTGGATTTAGTGTTCACCCAGTAACATAATAACTCATGTATCTGATGTTGATTTATTTTTTGCAGTGCTGTGATCAAACCTAGGGCCACATGCATACTAAGCAAGTACTCCACCGCTGAGTTCTGCTCCCAATCCTCATATAACATTGTTGTAAACCAAGAAGCTCATTCAATTATAAAAGAATCACAGTAAGTGTTGATTGCGTCCATGAGATCTACTTGTTTTCTTTGTTTGTTTTTAACCATGAACTCCATCATCCAGAAGTATCTTGGTAGATAGGGCTTCTGAAGTCTCAACTTTTTTTGAAGTACTGGAGTTTGAACCTCAGGCCCTTACACTGAGCTGCATTCCCAGCCCACATATATATTTTTTATTTTTATTTTTTTTTTAAAGTTTGAGATAGTCTTGATCAGTCTTGGTTTCCCAGGCTGGGCTTGACCTTGAAGACTTCCTCTTACAGTTTCCAGAATGTTGGGATTATAATCATTCACTGCCATATTCAGCCTGAAGAATTAATTTTGGTGCCAGTAGAAGGACATCATTTGGAAGACTGTGATGCTGAATAGGGTATGTGTTATGGTTTGTGTCTGAGTGTCCCCCACTTCAAAGCCTCATGCTGTCATGGAGGCTGTTGTGTTTGTGATTCATTGTCTAGTGCTGGGATTGGTGGTGTGAGTGCTGCACCCATCCAGGGACAGTAGCTGGCATACGATATAAGGGAGAGAAGGAGGTGTGCTTTTCCCTTTTTTGCCCTTCTCTTGTTGTTTATGGCCACCATGAATAGCTGCCCCTTAGCCATACCACTCTGCCTTGGAGCCAGTTGAGTATGGACTAAAACCTCCAAACACTGTAAGCTAAATAAACCTTTCCTTTCTTCATTTGGGGCATCAGGTATTTTGTCTCAACAACTAGAAAAAAGTAACCAAGATAGTATGTAACTTGAACTAGAATTTAAATACAGTAATGTTTCTTCCACAGCCAAAAGACAAGGGTCAGACTAAATGTCAGAGTGGTATTCTCATGTGTTTTTTTTTTCTTTCTTCTTTCTTTCTTTCTTTCTTTCTTTCTTTCTTTCTTTCTTTCTTTCTTTCTTTCTTCTTTCTTTCTTTCTTTCTTTCTTTCTTTCTTTCTTTCTTTCTTCTTTCTTTCAGCATTAGGGACTGAATCCAAGACTTTCACACTGAACTATATCCCTGGCATTTTTTTTTCCAGGAAATATCTCATTAAAGTCACCCAGGATGAGCTTGAACTTTTGATCCTGCTTCCTCAGCCTCCCAGAGTATTAAGCTTCATATCACTTTTAACATATTTATTTCTTCATTCCTTTGGGCTTCCCTTGTTTAAAGCTCTTAAAATTAAAGGCATATCAATGCTTTTAATACCGAAGATCTCCTGGTACCAGGAGATCTGCAATGGTCTCATTGAACTGGAAGCTGAGACACTTCCTGGCCATTTTGAGTGTGTGCCACCTACCACTGGGAATACAGGCTAAAATATAACGTAGTCATCTTAGTAGGAAGAGATAATTGAGTGTTCTAATGTTATTATCTTATAGAAGAATCTCAATTATTGGTACAGAAAACTCTCCTTTGGTGATTACTAATATGTATTTCTTTGAAACTCACTTTCCTATCAACTCAATAATTTTCATAACTGAAATGCACTGGAGGACAAACATGCTGTCCCTCCACAAACTGGGAACTAGATGAGGGAATGCTCCTGGCCTTCTCTCTTCTTTGTTAGTCTCTCCCTAGCATCTCTCCTCCACCTTTTCCTCTCATCTCAAAGCATCAGGGAAGGTTCCTGATAATCCTTTGACCAGGGAGACATCTACCTGGTATGCCACCTGCCAGCCTCCCTCACAGGACATTGATAGGTAGCTTTGTAAAAAATCACTCTGCCAGGTATTGCTATGTTAAAGTGAGTTTTTCTTTTTTTGGTCAAGAAGTGTTTCCCATTTAAACCTCCCATTTAAAACTTCAGTTTATAAGGAAAATAATGGAATTTTGTTTTAAAGATAAGCTCAGGTTGGTAAATTTGGGCAGACAGACACACCCTCCTCCTTTATAGGGTAGCTGGAGTCTTTTGGCTCTCTGTGTATGGACATGAAGCTAAATGTCATTCTATAGCATTCTAGCCCTGTTTCCAAGACTCACAGAAGCATGGACAACCTGATCATCTCAACTACACACCACTGAGGAGCAGGTTCAACTCTGGATAACAATCCAGGAAGGGATTTGAGCATCTGGCACTGTTTTATGCCACATCTCAAGGTGATATGCTATGTTCCCCCACCAAAAATTATTTAACCCAGCCCCAAATCAGCTCCTGACATGTAACAGAAGGCCTTAATTTTTGCTCTTTCCCTAGTGGCTCCACTGTAGGGGAGGTTGTTTATGCGCTGGCCAAAATGACTGATTTCAAACCTGTTTCCTCTGTCTTTTACACCAAGCATTTACAATTGGACATCTGGAACTGACTTCTCTGAAGTGATCTACCACTTTCTAAGATGGGATGCCACCCAACAGTGCCTTTGAAATAAAGCATCCCTCATCCTGCTGCCCATGATCTGGCCACTCTACCTCCGGACATTTCCTCCACTGGACTTTCTGGATTTCTTCTCTGAACCCTCTATAATCTTGATATCTCTCTGTCTACCTTGGTTTAGAGGGTCTCATGGGGAAGTGGCTGGGCATTGGTCAAACAGGACTCTTCCCAGTCTGTCTCATGATTCCAATAAACTCCAGGGTATGTACAAAAGTCTGTAGATGTTCACTTCTTGTCTAAATCAGCTTTCTATCTGATGGAAACTTCTTGATAAGAATTCTACTATCACTGTTATTCTTTTCTTTTTAATTTTGAGGATGGCCCAGCCCATTACAATTAGAGATAGTGATAGTTTTAAGGTTACTGGGAAAAATTATTGACACAATCTGTTTCTATTAAAATTTCAAAGATGATCTATCTGAAATGGTTCAGGAAAAAAGATATGTGTGTAAATTATACTTATGAATATATATATATACACACATACATACACATGAAAATATACAAAAAGATAACGAGGTGAATTAAGTAAATGTAGTAAAGGCTTAATATTTACAGAATCATCATAAAAGAGATATAAGAATTTTGTGTATCATTATTGTAATTTCTGTCAGTCTAAAATTACATCAAAAAATAGAAAAATATGCAAATACATATGAAGTAAGAACAAGACATTTAAAAAAATATCCCATAATATTAGCAACAGTTATTGCTAGGATATGGGATTACAAGATGGTTTTATTTTCTCTCTTAGTTTATTCATGTTTCTAAATGTTTTATAATGGAAATGCATTGCTTTTGCTCTGTGATGAGGATAAAAGAACATTAAAATTATGAACTGGTAAAAGGTAATATTTTTCAAAATTGATCTTGTTGGCATGCTAGCCACATGATAGCTATTGCTGGTCCTGGGAATATAACTTAAACATTGAATTCAGTAATATATAGTGTAGACTTCCAATTTTGAACATTAGATGTTTTTTTTTCTGTGATAAAAACAAGAAAAAAAAATTAAAAAGGGTTGCTAACATTCTTGCAGCCCTTGAAAATTATAGATATTTTGCTGGCTATATTCTGATGAACTATATCCATTCTCCACCTTTCTCTGCTCTTCTTCCTCAGAAGTCTGGTCAAAATGTTCTCTTGTTTTCTGGCTTCCACTGATTTTGGCCAATTGTGAACAAGGAACAAAGCTCACAGGAAGGAGAAGAGTAAATCCTGGGAAATGCTTTCCTTGCTACCAGTTGGCGCCATCCTTTACTGGGAGAACTCTGCACTTGTCAGGTGGTGCTCTCCACTCAGCTCACTCCTCACATCTAGGTGTGGTAATGGTCCCTTGAGATACTTGTTGCAGGATACTGAGTTACACCTGCTTAAACTTTACTCACATCACGAAGATGGCACCTTTACTGAACCCTTCTTTATTGACTTAATTTGAGTGTACCGTATGTTTCTCACTGGGACCCTAAATGGCAGCAATGTCAAGTGCCATGTAGTTTTAAAGAAAAATTCAGCAACTGTACTTGAAAGATTTTATTAAGGATCATTTTCCCTACACATATCCCTTTAATTCTCCCATATTGCCAGTTAAAAATCTAGGCCACAGATGACTTAGAAAGGTGGCTATGCAAGTCTTTAGTTTGGCTCAGGTTTAACACCTCCCATATTTGCTTCCATTGATATGACCAACTGTCTTTAACTGTCTTTCTACTCCAACATCAACAGCATATGTTTGGTCTACTTAGCCAAGGTTTCTTGAATTTTCCTGACTTGTACCTCTTCATGGTATGGCAAGACCTTTATCTTGGCATTGCCTTCCTCCTCAGAATTTTCTTGATGATATCCTTCTCTGGGGACCATTCAGACACTAGCCTATATTCAAGTTCCAGAGCATCAGTGTTCTTTTGACTTCTGGGCATTAAACTGCATGGTGTCACACTGATTTCTCTCCAAAGCTGACTTTCCCAAGGAGACTGAGTGCCTTAATTCATTCAACTACAAGCACCTACGATGATTTATCTATCCTTGGGGCTCCCTTTGGTTAAAGCCAAAGAAACAGAAAGATTTCAAGTCAGTACATACAAGAGTGCTGTCTTCCTTGCTCTGCCTGGCCTCTGGCACCTGAAGCCTCCCTGTTACATGACTCACCATTCTAGAGCTCTGGATAAACCTGTACTTTTGTAAAAAAATGACCTCTGAATCTCTGAATGTGCATATTGGCACCACCAGTTCCTACCCACAATCTTTGAGAAGAGTAATGTTTAGCTCTTGTTTGAACTTGAGCAGCTCTATGATGTTTACCTGAATGCCTCAAGTTCTCATTCTTTCTTGGGTTTTCTGATACAGATACAGCTCACCTTAGCCAAACTACAAAGGCTTCTGCGTGATAGGGTGAAAGTGGGGTAGGCAGAATGGGGTTGCTGGTTTGACCTTTCCTTGCCTGTGATTACCCAAGAGAAAGCTTCTCCAGCCAGTGTCACTCATGACTAAGCTGTCTCTACTCCCTCTGAGACATGGATTCTGTACACAAAGTTTTTCTTGCCACAGGACCTTTCTTGGTGAAGGAAGGTTCTCAAGAAGGTTCAGGTTAAGGGTTGGGCAGGGAAGTAAACCTTTTATGAGTCCACATTATGCAACTATATCCCTGAGTTACTTGCTTGGGGTCTCAAATCATAAGTGAATCAGATATGACTCTGAATTCTTGGACCCTTTCTCAGGATACAGTATACTAGTTGTCATGGTTAATTCTGTGTCTACTTGATGGGACCAGGAGGTGCCCAGGTATCAGTCAAGTTTTACTTGTGGTGTGTCCGTGAGGTTGTTTTTGAATTAGATTAGTATGTGAATTGGTAGACTGAGTAAGATGGATGGCCCTCTCTGATGTGAGTGGGTCTTATCCAACCATTTGAAGGCCTAAATAGAATGAAAAAACTGATTCTTTCTTGAGTAAAAGGGAAGTCTTTCTTCCTGAACTCCTTAAAAATGGAACATCGGTGTATTTCTTGCCTTCAGACTCTGGGTTTTAAGACTATAGCTTTTTGACTGGAACTACACCATTGACTTTCCTGGGTCTTTGCTTTCCAACTACAGATCTTAGTACCTATAGTTTCAGGATCTGTGATGACATGAAGCAATTCCTTGTAATAAATGTTTCTGTACACACACTCAACTATTGATTCCTATGGGTTCCTGTCTCTCTGGAGGTCTCTGATATCCTAGCTAAAGACCTAAAAGGCCTAAAGACTCTTTCTCTGGGTTCATTCCTGATTTTCTCTATAAGACAGTGCCTGCCTTTCTACCATCAGTGTGAAATCACATTTCTCTGCATGCTGTGAGGTCTGTACCTCTTCTCTGGTACCAGGATTTCATTTTCTTGTTACCTCTATTCAGCCAGACTACACAGTAAACTTCCTGCCTGACTGCTCCAGAACCCAGCACAGTCAGTGGGAACAAGTCTGTTCCCTGATCCACTGGATGGTCATCTTGCCCACATAGTGGGGACCCATCTGGCCATTTGGGCATCCATATTGCTACCACTGGCTCCTGACTGGCTTGTTTTCTCCTAGTCTTTCTTTGCACATCAATCCAGATCAAAGGAGAACACTGGACTCTATGCTTCTGGGACTCCTGTCACTGTGCTTGCTCAGATTCTGAAGCTAAGTACTACCCAAACTTGTAAGTAAGAGCCTTTAGAACCTTCATGGTGAGAAGCACTGTCCTTATTCACGTTTTTTTTTGGTTGCTGTTGCATAGATTGATCTAAAGAATTTTCTTTTTTTTTGTATACTGTTTAAAGGAAAAAGAGAAAACTTTCTCACAAACCTTAGAGATAAGTCAAAGATTGAGAAATGTTTTATAAAGAAATCTGTGCAAACTAGCAATTAAAAAATAATAAATCCTAGCTCAAAGAGTCTGGATTATGCCACCCCAAAGCCACTTTAACTTGAGAAGTCATCACTAAAGACCCAGGCAGCAAGGGCATGGTATCAGAGTCAGGAACCACTCTTGTAATTTAGGATTTGGAGATTCTCAAAAAATAAGAGAAATATTTTCTCTTCTTTCCCATATACCCTCCCCTTATTAGTTTAGGAGACTTTGGAAAGTAAAAAGATATTATTGCTTGATTTTTGTAGCAATGATTGATGTGTGAAATTTCAGAGAGTATCCAGCCACTGATGTCTATCATAACTCACACAGCAGGTGTGTTACCTGTTTGGCTTACAGCCTAGCCAAATCCTATGTTTCAAACTTTTTAAGGATAATTTTAGTAACTATAAATATGTAAAACTTTCTTGTTATAAGATCATTAGATATTCTAGAGAATCAAAGGGTCAAATCTCAAAAATAATGCCGGCGTGGTAGCATATCCTGTAACTCCAGCACTTGGGAAGTCAAGGCAGGAAGATCACTATGAATTTGAGGCCAGCCTGGACTACATAGCAAGACTGTCTCATAAATTAAAAAAAAAAAAAAAAAAAAAAAAGAGAAAGAAACCTCTACCAATTAAGTTACAGTAGGACTTTCTGTTGCTTGCAAGCCAAAAACAATTATAAATGAAACAAAATGAACTTCAACAAAGACCTTTTTCAACAGGGGGATAGAAGTTTCTAATATATCCTTTCCAATGATTTAAATCCTAGGTTGGCTGTCTGATATGGCTAAGTTGTGCCCTCTTATATACAAATGGGTTGCATGCTGTCACGGAAACAAGTCAGTTATGGCTGCAAGTGTAAAATGCTGGCAGCAAATAATAATTATGCTCCAATCTTCTAACCGGCAAATAATAAGATGGGCCCGATACCCTTAGTGCCAAACTTAAATTTGCTGGAAGATCCAGGCTGTGAACTATGGAAGATCAGTGTGGGACAAAGATGCTGCATTCTCCCTTCTCCCACTGCAACTCACAAAGTGAAAAGTGGTCTGTGGTCTGTGTTAGCAGAGCCCCAGGGCCAGGTACTGCAGGGCGGTTAGCACTAGAGCAGTTAGGACAGCAGCCCAATGGCCCAGGCAGAAGAGAACTCCTGCCGTAGGTGGCCATAGTAACTGCAACCACAACTGTATTTCCTTGATGAACAATACTGTGATAGCTTTAAAATTCCTTTAAGAGTGGTTATTGGTCTTCCTAGTGCCAAACCACCCCATCAATGGCACAAAATAAAATTTAAGTGTGACTTTCCATACTGCGCTCAGGCATAGTCTCCTAAATGTACTCAAGGGACTAAAGAGACTTGCACCGAAAGAAGTTTTGAGGTGGGATTCTTAATGTCTGAGGACTATTCTGAACAATATCAAGAAGGGTGACATACAGCTCCTCAGTCAATAAATTGCTTTGAGCTTTTTTTTTTTTTTAACTTGTACCCAAGGTCTTTGAACTGAGCTACAATCCCAGCCTCACCCTTTTATCTTTTTGAGGTGAGGTCTTGCTAAATCATTAAGTTGCCAGGAATAGATCAAATTTACAATCCTCCTGCTTCAACCTCCTAGAGTGCTGGGATTACAAGCATGTGCCACCCTGCCTGGTGCTTTATGCTTTGTGTCTCCACTGAGATACAAAGAGTAGATGCTGAGATGTTTTCATCCCAGCCCTATACAACCTACTGGAGGGAGTGAGGAAGCATTTCACAAATACCTTATGGGAATATCTTTGTGCCCTTGTCAATCACTCAAAAACCATTAAGATATTTTTTGTCTGGGAAAAGTGTTTTTTGGTTCATCAAACACATGGTAAGATGGGAAAGTATGCCCATTTTCTATTACTTCAGAACAAAACCACCTTGAGATTACAGAAACCAAATTAGGATATGCCACAGTAGACCATGTGTCTAAGATCTCCTGGACAAGGCAAGATGCCTTTTCATCGGTACTAATGTCACTAAAATGGAGTACAGGATCCAGATTGTCCCAGTCACTCTAGATATAAAGGAGGTCAGAATGTCCCACTCATCCTTAAAAATGATGATGGGAAAACAAATCATGAACTATTAGCAATCTAAGGAGAAAGACACAGTACCTAATTTAGAAGCCAGAAGTTAATACTTCTAAGCTCTTGGTGGATGTTTTCCTTTTACTATCTAGTCTTAATATCACTGGGGAAGATGAATGTCCCATTATTTATTATTTTAGACTTTAGATGATTAGACTTGAATAACTAAGGTGCTACTGTAATGTCAAGCAGGCCTTAATAGGGGAATAAATCTGAGTCTCCAAAAAAAATGAAGTCGTAAATAAATTACTGAAGCAAATGGAAGGGTTTGTTGTGTTTAAGAGAACTAGTTTACTGCTCAAAGACACAGTACCATGTTACCTTTTGGTTTGGGCACAATCCATGCTTCTGTACTACCTGGAATAAAATTCTTGCAAATAAATAAAATATTTGTGGCAATTGTAAGAATAATACATGGGACGTGTGAATCATTAAATGTTATGAAGGAAAAACAAAACTAAGAAGCAGTATACAATTAAAGCAGATAATCTATTCTTGCTATTATAGGTAAGTTTCCCTAGGAAACTTCTTTTGTTGGACTTGTACCCATTCAAGAAAATATTACTATAGCAATATTTTGTAATGTATAAATGGTATGTTTTGATTATAACATTCAATTTGTGATTTGCTCTTAAGAATATCAGTGGATCATTCTCCTGTATGTCTAATAATTTTACTTCCTTGCTTAATACCAACCTTGTCATTATTACCCTTTCCTTAACCTTGGTGAATGTCATATGTAATTGACCCGGGCCTTTCAATTTTTCACCTTCTCTCCTCTCCTTCACCTAATCTTCTCCACCACCTCAATTACTTACTTATATGGTCATAATTTAGATCTTATTATTTAGATCTACATCCTTTCCAAAAATCTTAATTTCATGTTTCTACTCTATTTGCTTTCTCTTATGTTTCTAATTTACTCTGTAACCCTAGCAAGATTTTTGTACCCTATGATCAAACTATATATTTTTTTCTTAACCAAAAATCATGTGAGGTAGTTACAGAAGATAAAGATTGTGTCAAAGATAAAAAGAACATTAGGGTCATCATTTAAAGTAATAAACTGGCATTTAGGATCATTATTTAAACTGGCTTCCACAAAACATGTACACATTGTTCCATTTGTGTCAGTAACTTATTTTTCTGTCCTTCTAAATCTTGATGTTTTCACTCCCCTCTCAGCCAGCTTAAATTCCATGGTCCACCAATCCACAAATGGGCATCTGAGATGAATACACAGTTCTCAGAAAAAGAAATACAAATGGCAAATAAATGTATGAAAAAATATTCAGCATCATTGGTCATTAGAGAAATGCAAATTAAAACCACACTGAGATTCCATCTCACTCCAGAAAGACTGGCCAGGATCAAGAAAACTACCAACAACAAATGCTGGAGGGACTGAAGGGAAAAAGGAACTCTTCTGCACTGTTGGTGGGAGTGTAGACTGGTGCAACCACTGTGGAGGTCAGTGTGGACATTCCTCAAAAAGCTGGGATTGGAAGTGCCATTTGATCCAGATATTCCACTTCTGGGCATATTCCCAGAAGAACTGAAAACATCATACCACAGTGATATATGTGCACCCATGTTTATAACAGCACAATTTGTAATAGCCAGATCTTGGAAACAACCTAAATGCCCATCAACTGAGGAATGGATAAAAAAGACGTGATACTTTTATACAATGGAGTACTACTTAGCTATAAAAAATAATCACATTGGGATATTTATAAGTAAATGGATGCGACTTGAGACCATACTCATAAGTGAAATAAGTCAAACTCACATGTGTAAATACCATATTGTCTCCCTAGTGTAAGAAATGGTAAGAGTACATAAGATACAAAATCCTCAATAAATACTGTGAAAAGGTAAGAATCTGCTCAAAGGGGGAAAAATAATATCTCAGGGAAAAGGAGGGGAAAAAAGGGAAGGGAAAAAAATATCTAAATTTATATAAACACACTTAGAATAGCTAAGATGATTGTGCTACAAATCCTGTAAGTTCTTGGAACAAAAAGTTAACATTCATAGGATTGGAACAATTTTACATGCTTGTATCTGGTGATCTGAGGAACTCTTTTGAAGATCACTATGTAAAATAACCACCTTAGTTATATCCCTTCCACTTTCCTTTGAAGGTTTACATCGTCACTGTTTTTGTGCTTTGCTATTGTTATGTCTTTTTTGTTTCTTGTTTTTCTAGTAATTTGTTTTGTTTTTCCCTCTAATGCAGAAAGGATAAGTATACATGTAGAGGCTTATACGTGCCTAGAACTTCTCCTAAACAGTTTACAAGAATCGACTGTATTATGTGATGAAAAGAACAGCTACTTTGAAGAAAAAGAGACATTATAGTATCCACTGCTGATTCAGTATCGTCATGCCGTGAAATCCAGTAATGCTTCTATTCTTTGTTCAGAGTGGTTTTAGTCTGTTTTATATTATTTAATTTCAATAAATGTGAAGATTGAAGAGAACAAGAGACATTATGGTAGCCATTGCTGATTTTCCTACTGTCTGGGTTTGAAGGCCTCTAATCCCTTCATTACTCTGTTCTGATCAGTTTTACACTATTTTGTTTTGTATGAATTCATTGTGTGTGAAGATACAGACAACTATTTAGAAGAAAACAAGAGACATTATGGTAGCTACTGTGATCTCCTGTTGTCTTGCTTTGAAATCTGTGTCACACGGTTTTCTTCTTATCTGCTTTGTTCTGTTTTGTTCTGTTTTGTTTTACCCTCTTTAAAAAAAAAAAAATTCCATGGTCAATCACTGGGAGTCCTTCCATTCACATACCTTTCCTTGGTTTGTTTGCCTCCTTTCTTTTCACTGGAATAAAATTAGATTAACTCAACTTCTCAGGTCAATGTGTGTCTAAATTAATGCATCCAAATGAGGCTGATATGTCTGTTTACACACACACACACACACATTCACACACACATGCACACACGTGCGCGCGCACACACACACACACACACACACACACACACACAGACCAGTGTTATTTTAAATCCATGGTCAAAAGGCTCAAGTGAATATTTAATGCTGCCTAACAATCACACATGTCCTGGTACTTTACTCTCCCAGTCCCCTAAATGACACTTTCACACCGTTTTCTCTCTGCAAATCCTAATAGCTCACACTCCATTCTCAAGCTCAACTGATGTCCTTACTTTGTTTTACTGAAAAATTTTAAGCAATCAAGAAAGAACCTTCACAGACTCCCACCATTGCTTCTACTCATCTACCCCAGTCTGTTCCTACATATTATGCTTTTCTGGTTGCTACACAATACACTATTCCTGATTCTAGCTAAAATCAATCCTAGCACATGTGTTTTAGACCTCACTGACATTCCTCCCTGCCACACACACATACCACAAGGATATTGTTCCTGTAATTCTTCTTTTCTGTCATGCATTAACAACTTCTTACCTTCCTCTTGGGTCATTTTCATTAGCATATAAATAGGCTGGTTTCTTTCTCATCTTAAAAACAAAAACAAAACAACACAAAACAAAACAAAACACCAGGCCCACTGTGGCACAGCACACGCCTGTAATCCTAGCACTCAGGGAAGTTGAAGCAGAAGGATCTAAAGTTTGAGCCCTGCCTACCAAGACCTTGATATAAATAAATAAATAAGTGGGCTAGAGATGTAGCTCAGTATGACGGCCCTGGGTTCAATCCCTAGTACCAAACACACACATGCATCACAACCACTACCACCACCAACCCCTAACACAACAACAACAAATAAAGTCTTGCTCCTTCCAATTTTTGTTCCATTTCTTTACAGAAAAATATCTCATGGCCTCTAGTTTCTGTCCTCCTGTTGTTTCTTAAATCCATTAAACTCACCGCAGTCAGACATTTGTTCCTACACTCTGTCACAACTGTTCTTATCAAGTTCACCAGTGACTGCCTAGTGGTGAAGGTCAATGGTCAGCTCCCCAGCTTTGATCCTGCCTGATTTAAAGTGAGCATCTCACGAAGTGGACTGTTTCCTTTCGGATATGCTTTCTTCAGCAGGACACCATGTTCATGGCTTTCTTTCTCCCTCAGTGGTCCCACTTCAGTCTCCTTTGCTGTCTTTTCCTCATTTCTGCTCCTTTCAGTTCATGTCAGAGAGCCCCAGAGATCTGTCTTAGCCTTTCTTTCCCTTATATTCACTTTCTCTTTAATTTGATTCACTTGTAGCTTTAAATAACATCTCTATCTTGTTAACTCAGTGTTTCTCTTCTTTCTCCAACTCTCATTATTTATTCCATTGCCTACTCAAATTTTCCTGTGGGATGTCTAATACACGTTAAACTCCACATGTCCAAAATGGAATGCTTTTTCTTCCCCTTCCAATCTGCCCCACTTCTGGTCTTCCTCATCTCAGCTGACAGCAATGCCATCTTTTTGGTTGCTCAGGCACAGATCTTTGAGTCATCCCTCTTTTCTTTCAGAGCCATGGTCAATCCTTTAAAGAAGTCTATCGGTTTTTCCTTTAAAATGCTGATCGGCATTTGTCCACTTCTAACTGGCCCTTTCTACAACCACCCTGATCCAATTCCCCATCATATTAGCTCCTAGCAGATGACCTTGCTTAAAACCTCTTAAGAATGATCCTCTGAAATTTACAGCAGAAAATATCAGGCTTTTGCTCAAAATCTTCAATAGCTCTGCACTTTACCTAGAGAAAAAAAACCAAAGTCATGATAGTGGTCTTTAAGATTTGTATAATGTGGTCTGGCATTCCTCTCCCCCTTTGGACAGTAAATCTTTTCCAGACATGTTAGTCTCCTCAGTTTTCCCTGACCACATCATCTAGCGTTGTTTCTTTAGCTGTTGCCCTCTGCCTGCAATGCTTTCTTCCCAGATAGTTGCTGGCTGACTTCTGTCTTTGTTCATATCTTATTTGCACACTGAAACCCACCCACATCACCTCATTTATTACCTTGTCATAATCCTGACTCCCACCCAGCACTCTTGAATGCATTTAGCCTTCTCTGCTTTTGTTAATTCCATATCTATTACTTAACATATTGTTTCTTATATCCCTTCTGAAATATAAAACCAAATGTACAGGGATCTTTTATGTACTTGTGTGTCCCAACATGCCTATGACAGTGCCTGACATGTCATAAATGCTCAATAAATCATGGTTGAATTGTATATCCTAGCCCATTAAACTCTGTTTTTTGAGATAAAAGCCTCGGCTAAACAATAGCCCCAGACAGAAAGCCTCCGGCATTGCCTTTGGGGTGCTCAGTGCATTCCAGTCCAATCCATTACTGACCCCTGCTGGATCTTACTGACCAGTTTGCTGTCCCTTCCTAGATGGGATAAAAGGACCTAGAACTCCCTGGGGACCAGCGGGATGACAAGATGCTGCTGACACTCTCTGCCATTTACTGTGCCCTCCTTTGAGTATAGCAATAACAACTGCAATCATTCCTCTCCCTTAGGCTTAGCCTAACTCTAGGGTCCTGGAGAAGACAGATTAAAGCTTTTTTTGTTTGTTTCTTTTATTTGTATTTGATAAGTATTTTTCTCTCATAGGGCCCAATTGGCTAGAAGAGAAAAACAAAATTAAAAACCCTGCTCTTGGTTCTACCATTAGAACTAGTAATTTTAACTAAAAACTAAAAACTGACATGAAGGACATAATCTATTTTGAAAATATCATTCTTGTCTTGTCTCATCTTGTCTTTTCATTTCTCTTCTTTTCTTTTTTCTTCCCCAACTGTCTATGCCCGCTTCAAACAGAGGCACCCTTTTGCTCCAGAGAGCATCATGGTTGTTACAATAGCAATGTAAAGATAAATATTGATATTAGCCCAGCTTTTGAAGGCCATAACTAAACAGTAATCTTGGACACTCTGTTGGGAAATAAAAGAGAGGCCAAATTCCTAAATTTCTTAAGTATTAATAACAGGACATGTAGCATCATTAGGTAGAGCAAACTTGGGGTTTGAGGAAAAGTTGCTACTACCAGAAAAGGAAGTATAGTGCTCTTCTAGTTGGGAGAGTCAAGGAGAGGAGGAAGGTTAGAAAGCTGGAATTTGGAGTACTTGAGTGCTTAGATTCCTGAATAGAAACCCATCATGCCCCTCATCCCTTAGGCCAGGATGGGGAAGAAGGACTTGACATCAGGAATCCCTTATGAGTTGAGGTAGAATCCAGTGGTCCTTCACTTCCATTCCATGCTCAGAATGGTAATGAAGCAGCATGGTGTCATTCAAGGGCTAATGCTTAAGTAGCCAGAAGGTGTGCAGGCAGGTGGACCTATATTTACACCATGATTCCCTGCAGCCTTGGTGTAGTAAAGAAAATCACAAAGGTTTTCATACCTTCATAAGAGATCCCAGGTCCGGAAGAGATCTGCATTAGGGATAAGACAGTCACATTCAGTAGGAACCTCATACTAACATATAGCAAGACATAAACTCCAGCAGTAAAAGTACCCCTCAAATGAACAAACAAAAAAACAGACAGACAGACAGACAGACAAAAGGACTGTTGCAACTCTGGGCACAGGCTTAAAATGCCTAGAGCCTCCTAGAACAGCCACATAGCATGGAAAATGAGCACCGACCCAAAGCACAGCACATCTCACTGCTCCAAGACTTCCCTCTTTCTGCTGCTGATGGAAGGCTATGTGAACCCCTTGGTGTTCAGAAACTGTGGCCTCTTGGGAGGAGGCAGCTCTGAAAGTTTGGAATTTGAGTTGAATGAATATTTATGTAAAAACACCAAATTAAATTGAATGGAAATATTTTAAACTGCAAATAACAAACTGACATATAACTAAGTAGCCCTAATTGACAAGCTTAATTTTTTCCTCTGTCATTAACAAGAGTGGGAGCTTGTTAAGAAGATGCAAGTTGCTATAGATAATAAAAAAAGCATAATTTTTTCTTTCAAGTTGAGCTGTAAACATACATTTTGACTGTTTTTGCTTCTCATTCTCCTTATTAAACTAGAATATTTTCAAAGGGGAGGTAAAGTTTTGGTTCAGTCTCTCTCTGGATCATCAAGAGCTGCTGCGAAAGAATAAGAGGAGCAAGAGTATTTGGGGGAGATTTTCCTGAGGGAATTCAGATGGGGTGCGAGCTCTTGTAAGACTTAACTTGTGATGACATTCTTACCTCTGTACCTGCAGTGAATTTAAGACAATGAGGATGGGTCACTGAATTTCTTTGGATAGATGAGGGAAGACAGAAAGCCCCTAACCCTGTTTAGTATAGGCACCAGAGCTCTTAAGCTGCCCTTCCTTGGATACAAGCAAAGAGGGTCTGATTGTTTGGGATTCTTAGTGTGCTATACTTCTCCACATAATCTATCTCTTCTTTGCTAATATTTTGTACTCTGACTCTGATATTAATCTTGTCACACCTGCTTGCTTTTATTAACATTTGCCTGCTATATCATTTCATACCATACCATCTGCTTCTGTTTTTTAAACAATTATGTTGTTTCCTCCTTTAAAAATATTTTAAAATGTTATTTTTAATTTACACATGCAATACATATAGTCTCTTTTTGAAAGAGTCGCATTGAATATAAGGTTAAAACACACCAAACTAGTACTCTCAGTTCTAGCCTTCATATCACCTACCAATATCGTTTGATGAGTTTTTATGTATTTCTTAAATTTTTGGCTCTTTATTATATTCTGGATATCAGTCCTATGCCTGTGAAATTTTTTCCTCAGAATGTAATGTGATACTTAATTTTACTTAGGTTTTAAAATTCAAAACATTTTTCAATTTTGATGTAGTCAAATATCTTTTCTTTCTATAAAATTTTATTCTCAAAATTTCTAGCCAAACATAGCTGTATATACCTATAATTCCACCACTTTGGGAGGCTGAGGCAAGAAGATTGCAAGTTTAAGCCTAGCCTGGGCAACTTAGCAGACTCCATCTCAATATAAAACATAAAAATGGGCTGGGGATATATGGCTCAGTGTGAAGATCTTGGGTCAGTTGCAATACAGCCAAAAAGAAAAGAAATCCTCCATCCTAAACAAGACAAACTTCCTTGTACTTCCATGCTCAATGATGATTGGTTTATCAATAATTTTTACTTTTATAGTTTATAACTTAAATTTTTTTCGGTATCTATATTTTTTAAAATATGTGACAGAAAGCAGCCATGGCTCGAGTGAGCAGCAGGCGACCCAGAGAGAGAACCAGCCAGCCAGCATCTCCCGAGATCCGCTCTATGTTGGAACTTAGGGCGCTAGGCAACAAAGCAACCCGCTCGCCTCTCTGGTAGGCAACTGTGAGCCTACTGGCGGCACACAGGCTGAGAATCAAACATTTCCCCACCCCCTCGTTAGCAAATGGGAGCTAGAGGTCTGAGCATCTAGTGGGAGGATGACCGTATGCAATATAGCAAATATGGGGGGTTTCTTTCTACCATCTCTTTGCAAGTAAATGTGGTTATCACTGTTTTGCTTTGTTTTGATTAATTGTATTGCTCTGTTCAATACTCTGTTTTGATAGGTTTTATGATGTTCTGTATTTGGTTTGATTTTGCTATACCTGATTGAAAGGACAACTATTGTGAAGATAACGAAATATACCATGGTACCTATTACTATTATCCCAGTAACCTGCTCTGAAGTTTTGTACCAATTTCACTACATTGTCTTGATTGGCTTTATTCTGTCTTGTTCTGTTGTATTTTACTACCTTCAAAATAATAAATAAATATGTGACAGAAAGTAATATTGTGTATTCATTTTGTTTTTCTTTGCTTATGAAGAGTTGATTCTGCAGTATTTGTCAACTAGTCTATCTTTCCCCCATGTGTATGAAGTGCCATTGTTTTCATCAGCATATCCTACATTCATAGGTCTATATTTAACTGGTAAAGCAATGTTTCCCTCCTTTCCTTCATGTTCTTTTGTGTTACTTCTTTTAGAAAGCTCCATGAAGGGTTGGGGATTTAGTTCAGTGGCTCAAGCATTTGCTTGGTAAGTACAAGGTTGTGAGTTTGATCACTGGTACCAAGAAAAAAAAAGAGAGAAAAGAAATCCCAAAATAAAAAGCTCCATAAAAAATCATCTTGGTTTTTAAAAATCACATTAACCATAAAAACTAATTTGGGGGAGGTACTGAATTTTGCATCCACATTTAAAAAATCTATTAAGTCATATTTTCTTTTGTCATTCACTAAAAGTTTTACAATCTTCTCCATAAACATTTTTAGTGTTATTTGTTGCTACCATATATGGAATCACTTAGTCCATTATACATGTTTTGATTGGTGATTGCTGGCATGTAATTGATTTTCTCCTTTATTCAATTAGTGAGTGAATTATACTGATAGATTATTGAATTAGTTTTGCATTCCTGACAAATTTCACATGGTCATGATACATTATTTTTTTAATTTACTGCTGAATTAGAATTTCTAGTATTTTACATAGGATTTTTGCATCCATATTTATGGAATAAATTGATAATTTTTCCTTTTTATTTGTTTTGTGTTAAGGTTAACTACATACATTAGTTAACTTTCTATCTTTTTCAATGCTTTGAAACAGTTTATAAAAGTTGGAAGTTATCTGTTTTTTGAAGGTTTACAGAACTTGCCTATGCAACTCCCTAGATATAGTGCCTTTTGATGGGATAAGCATTTTGACTGTCATTGCAATTACAGATTCTGTACATCTTCTTAGATCATTCTGAAATTTCATATTGTTCATATAAAATAATTTACATATTTTTCAATTCTATTGCTATAAAGTTGTTTGCACTATTCTCTTATTGCTAAAAACATCTGCTCTAGCCAATATAGCCAAATTGGCCATACTTCCCAAAACTGGTACACAGAATTAATGCAATCGAAATTAAAATACTAATAGCTTACCTTACAGAGCTAGAGAAAAAAATCCTAAAATTCATATGGCACCAGAAAAAAACTAGAATAGTAAAATTAATCCTAGTCAACAAAAGCAAGGAAGGAGGCATCAAAATCAAGATACACTACAAAGCTATGGTGATTAAAAACAGTATGTTAGGGCCTGGGGATTTAGCTCAGTGGCAGAATCACTTACTTTGCAAGTGCATGGTGGTGAGTTCGATCCCCAGTACCAAAAACAAAACAAAACAAAACAAAACAAAACAAAACAAACCAGTATGGTACTGGAAAAAAAACCAGACAGGTGGATCAGTGGGGAAAAAAAATACAGAATGCAGAAATGAATCCAGGCACATTCAACTACCTGATATTGACAAATGGGTCAAAACTTATCCTGGAGGAAGGGTAGCATCTTTAACAATTGGTGATGGGAAAACTGGCTATCCACCTGCAAAAGATTAAAGCGAGAATTACATCTTTCACCATATACTAAACTAAAATTAAAGTGGATAAAAATCTAAATATTAAACCAGAAACAATCTGCTGGAAGATAAAAGAGGTAAAATTCTTGAAGATATAGTCTTAAGCAAAGATTTTCTGAAAAGAACCCCAACTGCTCAAGAAATAACATCAAGAATCAACAAATAAGAGATTTCCAGGAAGATGGCAGAGTGACAAGCAGCAACAAACCAGCCTCTCCACGAGTCAGAATCCAGACACTAGAAAATAACAACTTGGGAAAGAAAAAGCAGGGAGGTGGATCTCTGGGGTCCAGGATGGATCTGATGGGAAAATTGAAGGCTACAGAGAAGTTGACAGACCACAATATAGAAAAAGGGGAAATCTGCACTTTATCCCAAGTTCCCAGCTTCCAGCTCATAAGAAAGATACTCTGTAGCACCCCAGTTAAAGCATGTGACTCCACAGACCTTCCAGGAGTAACCTACCAGTGGAGTAAAACTGCAGGTGCGCACTACAACAGCTGTTGAGTGAATCCAGTCCAAGTGTCTGCCATATTGAGACTGAAGATTATTAGGGCATGGCAAAGCCTGCTGGGGAAGTAGATGTGCCCTGTTAATTACAAAATCCCAGGACACATGTGCAGAACAGTTCCCACAGCACTGCACGTGGACTTCTTGTGAGAACTTGAGCAGGTTTTTGGAAGGATGGCTTACAACTGACATCAGCCTGAGGAGTGGGTGATACAAAAAGGACAGCCCACATTGAGTTTTTGCCACTGTATTCACACTTACATGATGCTCCATCCTCACACTGAAAGGTGTACTTCTTTTCCTGCTGTTACTTGGCCCAAACTCATTCTGCAGAACCTGTTTTTTAAATTTTTCTATAGCAAAACTTTATTACCATTTGTACATGTCTTGACTAATTTTTTGTTCAGGTTTGAGAGAAACTAGAAACGACCTTCAAAAGGAGACTCTAGTACCCCAAAACCCAGCAACAATATCTCTTGGAGAGAGTGATTGGTCAGACACTATTCTTAGGGAGGGACCAACTGAAACTGTGATTCAAAATAGCCATGGGTTGGCTTAATACCAAGACTCCCAGTATTAAATTCCCAAAGTGACTGGGTAAGGGTCAACCATGGGAGATATCAATGGTCAGGAAGCCATGGTCAAGCTGGCAAGACACCCAGCGTATTGTAAGATGACTCAGGTCCTCCCCCTATGACCAGAGGCCAGGTTCAACCTGAATTTCTGTGGATCTGAAAGCTCCAGAACCGGTATCCCACCCTCATCCTACTGCTGGATCACTGGTGATTATCCAGCACGGATCTGGGCTCTGCCTCCTCTGTCTACCAGAAGGAGCAGAGTCATGCCTTAAATTGGACTCTGCCACAAAACTGTAGAACCTGAATGATAACTACAGGGTTGAAATCACAGAGCAATTTCTTTCTTTTCTTCTCTTTTTAAAATTTCTGTTCATTTGGTTATGTTTTTTAACTGTTTTTGTTTTTTTGTGTATGTGTGAACATTGTTTTTAGTTTTTTCTTATTCTTGTTTTTATTTTGTTCTTCTTTCCTTCTCTTGTCTTCTTCACCAGTTTCCTAGAGCTAGAGCAATCTTCTTTTCAACTTGAATTGTAGCTTTGCTTCTAATTTCTTTCTTTCTCTTTCTTTCTTTCTTTCTTTCTTTCTTTCTTTCTTTCTTTCTTTCTTTCTCTCTCTCTCTCTCTCTCTCTCTCTCTCCCTTTCTTTCTTTCTTTCTTTCTTTCTTTCTTTCTTTCTTTCTTTCTTTCTTTCTTTCTTTCTTTCCTTCTTTCTTTCTTTCTTTCTTTCTTTTTTTGTACCAGGAATCAAACTCATGACCTTGTGCTTGGCAGGCAGCCACTTATGTCACTGAGCTGTATCTCCAGCCCACTTCTAATTTCTTGTTCTTTTTTTTTTCTCTACTTTTTTCTCTTTTAAATTTTCTCCTTGTAACTACCTGTCTCCTATTTGCCTTTGTGATATTAACGGCTAGAGGACGTTCTTAGAGAACCTGCTTGCTGGGCTAAGTACACTGCATCCTCTTTTCCCAAAATAATGAAGGTAGTTAAATCTTGGGACTGTGTCAAAGGATTATAATTAGTTATGCCCAAAGTACATCACTGAAAAGCAGCTAAGGAGATCTGTATAACAACAGCAAAGTCTTTACACCATATGCATCCACAAGCCTCAGTACAAAACAAATATGCAAAAACATCGGAGAAAAGGTAATAAAATTATTTCCAAAACCCAACTTCCCCATAGCAAATCAAGGTGTCAGAAGGGGGTTGAATAATGTAAGTCATACACCGGAATTGCTCAAAAGCCTAACAGAAGAGATTAGAAAACAACTCAAAGAGATACTCAGTGGGATTAGGAAAGATAACCAAACAGACAATGGAAGTAACAACTGCTAAGGTGCAGGAGCTCTCAGAAGACACAGATAGAAAACTAGATGAGCTAAACAAAATGATACAAAACATGAATGAGCATCTACCAAACAATTAGAGCCCTTGAAAAGGTTTCAGTCAGAAATCCAGGAGATTAAAAAGCATATTTAAAGTATGGCAGCAGGGCAGAAAAATGTGGGGACAGAATTTCAGAACTAAAAGACAATGATGACTTCAAAAACCAACTACTGGGCCAGGGATTTAGCTCAGTGGCTTAAATGCCTGTCTGGCAAGCACGAGGTTGTGAGTTTAATGCCTGGTACAAAAAAAAAAAAAAAAAAAAGCAAACCACTACTAATTCACCTTAAAAACAACAAAATAAAATTAAAAATTGATCCAACAACTTCTAGTTGATGCAAAGAAAAGCACTCTAAGAATAACTGGAATAAGTGAAAAATTAGAATACAAATGGCATAAAAAATTGTTCTCAGAAATAAGGCAGAAAACTCCCCAAATATAGAGAAAGAAATAATGTACAGATAAGTGAGGTATGCAGAACACCAAATAATCATGACCAAAAGAGAACTTCTCCATGATACACAATACTCAAAATTCTAGAAGTCCATCACATGGACAAAAATCTTAAAAGCTGTTAGAGAAAGGTAATGAATCATATACAAAAGTAAACCTATTAGAATCACAGCAGACTTCTCTGCACAAACCTTAAAGACAAGGAGGACTTTAAGTGAAGTGTTTCAGACTCTAAAAGATAACTTCCAACTGTGAAGTATGTACCCTTCAGAACTTCCCTTTAAAACTGATGAAGAAATAAGGTATTCCCATGACAAGGATCAACTCAAAAAATTCATGACCACCAAACCAGCAACACAAAAAAATTTCTCAAGGATATCCTAGAAAGAGTTAGTGAAGCCATCAACATTAATAAGTCAAAAAGAATCAATGCACCTGGTGGGATGAGCAGCTAACCAAAATGGGAAAAATGAGGAAATCAGCAACAGGAAAATTATGCAATGACAGGAGTAAGTCAGTATCTCTCAGAAATAGCTCTCAGTGTGAATGGTCTCAATTCCCCAATTAAAAGACGTGGATTGGCAGAAAGGATCAAGAAAAAAAAACACCCCAACATGATGCAGCATACAAAAACACACTTAATTCTAAAGATATTCACACATTAAAAAGCCAAAGCATGGAAAACAATATTCCACGTAATAGGAACTCAGAAAAAAGAAGAATTTCAAGCTAAAACTGATCAGAAAAGACAAAAAAGGTCACTATATATTAGTTATGGGAGCAATTAAACAGGAATATTTGACAAGTATAAATATATGTGTACCAAATATCAACATATACAACTTCATGAAACAAATACTGAGACAAAAAAATCAGATAAACACCAGTCTTCCCAAAATAATTGAAGATATCATACCACAGTGATTTATCATATTTATATTTATAACAGCACAATTAATAATAGCTAACTCTTGCAAATAGGTTATATGTTCATCAATAGATAGATTAAAAATATGGTATTTATATATACCAGAGTACTACTCTGTATAGAGAAGGATAAACTTGAACCATTTATAGGAAAATAGATACACCTTTGAGATCTCAATGTTAAGCAAAATAACTTGGACACACAAGCCTGAATGTTACATTATTTGTCTAATATGAAAATATATATATATTCAGTGTATATATAATTTAATATAATATACATACTACAGAATAAAAGACAGGTAATAGGAAAAAAGAGAAAGAAAAGGTATTTTAATGCAGCACAGATAATGTATCTAAAAGGGTACTTTGACTTACTACAACTGTCTTACATTTTTATGTGTTCTTTGACCAATAGCTTTTCAATCTGTATATATGATAATTAACTTTATAAGGTCTTGTAAGATAAATAAATGAATCTAGTGCTGGATAAATGAAAGGATGTGGGGAAAGTGGGGGAAAGAAAGGAATTGAAATGTGTTATGTTGATTCCTGATATAAAAAAATGTGTTATGCACATGTACCAATTTCTTACAGTGAATGCAATTATTATGTACTGCAAATATGTACTCATAAAAGTAAAAAAAAGGAAAAGAAAAAATAAAGAATCAACAAATGGTATCATATCAAATTAAAAAACTTCTGCACAGCAAAGGAAACAATCAATAGAAAAAAGAGATATCCTAAAGAATGGGGAAATTTTTTTTGGCTATTCCTTAGATATTAGACTAATATCTAGAATATACAAAGAACACACAAAAATTAGATTCACCAAAATAAAAGACCCATTGAAAAACCGGGCAACAAAAATGAATAGACACTTCTCAAAAGAAGAAAAGTAATAGTCAATAAACATGAAAAATGTTTAGCATCTCTGGCTACCAAAGAAATACAAAAGTCATAAAACAACACTGAGATTCCACCTTACCCCAGAAAGAATGGCTATCACCAAGAAATCAGAAAACAACAAATTTGAGGCTGTGGGGGAAGACAGCTTCTACATTGTTGGTGGGAATGTAAACTAGTAAAACCAGTATGGAAATCAGCATTGAGATTCCTCAGAAATTTAAAGCAAGGTTCAGCATTGCATTCCACCCACCCATTCCTCTTCTATGTCTTTTTCTGAAAGAGTTGAAGACATCACAATACAGAGATAGATGCTACCTATATTTATAGCAGCACAATTCACAATAGCTAAATTTTGGAAGCAATCTATATGTCCATCAACAGACGACTGGATAAATAAAATATGGTATTTATATATAATGGAGTACTACTCTGCCATAAAAAGGATAAACTTAAGTCATTTGTAGAAAAATGGATGTGTCTGGAGACCATAATATTAAGTGAAATAAATCCAGCACACAAGCTTGAATATCATGTTTTCTCTTCCATGAGAAACCTAAAATATAAATAAAGAGCAAAATAAAAGATAATAGGAAATAATGAGATAGATCTTTTACTTATGGAAAGGGGACCATTAGATGGAGAGTGGAGAAAGGAGAGGAAAAGACAATTTAAAAAAGAATTAAGATGTGCTGTGTAAGTGTACCAAATCCCTAAGGGGAACATGATCATGATATACTACAAACATGCACTAATAAAAAATAAATGCATACAAATAAATACAACTATCTGCTCTTGTCATATAATTTTGTCCTTTTAAAGTTTCTAATAATTTCTTTGTGCCATCTTATTTTAAATTTATATTTTCCAAATAAATCTATTTTATTATGCTTTTTAATATTATGCTTTTATGTTCTGCTGATTTTACATTGCTTTACTAACTTCTGCTTTTTATATGTGACAATGTTTCAATTTTTTTCATTAATATCCTTTTAGAATTGCTTTGAGATTTTTTTTCCTAAACCCTCTCTACCCTGCCCATTATAAAATGTTAAACCATACAAAAAGTATATGTCTATATAATATGCTCTTGGCCAGGGGTTTAGCTCAGTGGCATGAGTGTCTGCTTGGCAAATGCAAAGTTGTGAGTTCGCTCCCTGGCACCAAAAAATAAAAATAAAAAATAAAAGCTGACAGAATAATATGCTCTTTCAGCAGCCACAACTATTTTGATATCTAATGTCCCCTACTCCTTTTAAGAACCCATTATTTATTCCTCTAGGATCAATAGCTTCCTAGTAGCAGATGCATAGTCTATGGTATGGTTTTTGGGTTTGTTTTCTTTTTCCTCTGGAGTTAAAAGCTTACTCACTTTCAATTATTCTTTTTTTCAAACAAAAAATTTAAGTCTATAAGCTACTACTTTTCTTCCTTTAGTGCATAGCCGGTGCTATTTTCATTCAGTTCTAAATTTTTGTAATGTCCCTTTTATATCAGAGATGTAGAGATTTGCTTTTACACTATCCAAACTCTAAATTTTTGGTGATATTTTCATTGTAAACCTGTTATTATCTTCTTGGAGTTTATTGAGATGATATATCTTACTATATGGTCAATAGGAATGCTTGCAATCTTTCAATATTTAAGTTTAGTGTTTACAGTAGGCTTTTGGAAGATATTATCAATATCAGAAATTATCTTTTGTTACTAGTTTACTAATGTTTTTAAATTAAATAAAAAATTTGTGCTCCGTTTTAACAGATATTTATTTTTGGAACCCACTGAGATGATCATTCCTTTTTTTTCTTTCTTTCTTCGCTTTATTTTGATATAGCTCATGTTTCTTGCCCTATACTTTCCCTTGGAGATCTAATCTGTACATTCTCCAAGTCATACTTGTATATGTATGATAAAGCAGTATCACCGAAACTAAACTAAAAATGTCAGTAATATTATTTACATTCTTTAACAATCTACAGCACTTTTCTCAGCATTGAAGAGACAATTTTCCATTTTTTTTCTGCAAATTCAGGCAGAATTATCTCAGTATTTCATTTCACCTAGGTAGGTATTCCTTTTTATCTCTGAAAGTTTGTTTCCAATTCTCCTGTTAGATCTCATTCCAATCATCTCCTCTAACAGCAATGGCTAAAATGTAACTCTTTCGTAACTCCATCTTTAAGTCACCTCCTGATCTTTCTTTTTCCTTTCCTATCAATAATATAATCAAAGAACATAACCTTTCTAAAGAAATCCTTTAATTGTTCCAGTTTAATCAGTCTGCCTTCCTTTACTTTGCACTGTTCACTTCTTTGGACCTCAAGATCTAAATATATGTGAAATAAACATGGCTCTTAATGACTCCTATCGGTAAAAGAATCTAGGTACAACTCTTTTCTTCTTGGCTTTGCTTTTCCCTTCTACAGAGTTCTATATAACAAATATTTCATTCCTCTTTATACATTCATGATAGAAACCATTATTCTTCTGTAGTTGAAAATATAGGGCATTTTGGGAGTCCCTCAAATACCACTCCTGGGGTTTACACAGTCCACAGAAACAGGGGATATGTCTAACCACTAGGAAATAAAGAACTTGGTCCCTCTCATTTATTTCCTTATTCCTATAAAAGGATGCAATTCAACCAAGATGCTAATGTGAAGTGAAATTGGGTAAACCTGATCTAATGCTACCTGAAAAGCTTTCACAGAACTTGAGGACTAGAATTCCCTAAACTTGTATTCTGAACTATAGTATGTGTGTAATTTAAGCTATTATATCTAAAGTCTTCACGTTTATTGTGGCTGAGAATAAAGGTAACCCAAATGGATCCATTCAGTGGTACGGTATCTTTCCTCTCTGCAGCAAGCCTATTTCAGCTACAACTACGTGATTCACGATCAGCCACAGTGGTCTGTACGGCTATCCCCAGGTGCCTCTTAAAAATAGTGGCTTGCAGGCAGACACTACTATCATAAACCTACCATGAACTTGAGAAACCCAAAGAACTGAAAGGTCCAAGTCACTAAAGCCTTAAAGTATAGCAGACATCTAACCGCTATGCATCTTACTTTAGTTCCCTAATTCCAGTTGGAGTACATATTCCTCAAGACTTAACATCCAAAATACAATTAAATGTGTTAGGACTTAAAGGAGAAAGTTAATTATATCCCTTCCCCCTTCAAGTGCTCAGTCAAATGAGTAATAGATACATGAATCAGATGAATAAATATCAAAATATCAGGACTGTTAGCGAGGCTGTATCATAATCAGAACTGGGCTAATAAACTGCCTCTTCAGACCCTCCCAATTCCTGGTCTTGAGGTGACCCATCAAAAGGAAAATATGCAAAGGAAACACTTACCAGGATAGCAGCAAGGTACATCACTGCCCCCAGAGCAGGTGAGAGGCACTCTTGAGATCTGCTTCCGGAAAGCAGACTTGATCTCAGCAGGTGTACTTACCATATGAAAGCAGGATCAGACAACAGCGCAAATATATTATAGGTAGGGAAGTGTAAAAGAGATAAGGAATGATCAGGGATAGTTCAGCCGCACAGTGTCTGCCTGGCAAGCGTTGAGTTCAATTCCTGATTAAAAAAAAAAAAAAGAAAAAAAGGAAATGTAGACTCTGTGTGTGTGTGTGTGTGTACAATGATCCTTCTCCTTTTATTTCCACCAAAAAACACAATCTTTTTCCTTAGTGAAGGAAAAGGTAGAACTAGGGCAAGGAAAGATATTCAAATATTGTTCCCTCCTAGAAAAACAGAGGAATAGAGACAAATGACTGACTCTTGCCTCTGTGGGGAGAAACAAAGCTTGTACTCTTACCCTGCTCCCAGCAGGAATGGGGGATTCATCTCCCTCACAACCAAAGTCTGACCTGGAATTTATTCTCAGCTTACAACTCAAAATTCGGGAAGATTTTTATTAATAGAATCTGTTACTGGATCACTTCTAATATTGGATGTTAGGGTGACATGGGTGGGGCAAGGACCCAGAGGTTCCGTCTGACTCCAACCAATGTCCAGATATATTTACTCACAGAGCTCCATTAACAAAAAGGAAAAGAAATACCAATAGATCAAGGAAATCTCCTTCCAAGGCATTTCACTAAATAATCTTCAAGAAGTCTCTGTTCACTGGAGTGAAAAGAATAATAAGTCAGACCAAGAAAGACCATCCTAAAAATCCTGCCTCTGTTATCAGGTTTTTCTGGGGTCTTGAGTTTCTCCCTTTCCACCATTAAAACCTAAGAGAAATCGATCTATCAGTGAAAGACATATCACATAAAGGTTGTCTGTGGCTACCCTCAGACAAAAGTCCTCAAGAGAGAACGCAAATAAGGATAGGATTTGGGAGCTCAAAAGTCTTAAATCAATAGGTAGTTTGAAAAAAAATTTTTTTGTTATTTAAGCTCAATTCCATGAGTAAATGAGCACTGGTTTCCTCTCAGCTTCCTCAGTTCACTTATTCAATGGTTCTCCTAATGGAGGGGACAAAGGAAAAATGTTACCCTTCAGTGGGGCCCATAGTGTCCTACCTACCCAGCCCAGGCTAAGAAAAGACAGCAAAGGGATGACTCCTCCTACTCCCAAAAATCATCTCCACAACTGAGGGCCTACTCTTGCCATATGTAACAAAAGCATAGCCCACCTGCCCTATTACACTCTTACCCAGAAACACTGAACCTCTTCAGGGTCACAGACTCTACTCTCAGTGTTCTTAATTAAAGATCCCGGGCTCATAAAGTGAAGGAGGACTTAGCAGTGTCCCAATCCTATGTTTGTATCACATTCTCAAGGATACTGGAATCCTCAGGGCCAGAAAAAGAAAATTGACACTGAAATTCTAGTAGTTAAAAAAAAGCCCCCTCCACAGATATCAAAGAACCATTCTCACATTTAAGTCCACACTGCACAGAATGGGAATGAACATAGCCTGTTAAGAAAATGGCTTTTAGGTTAAGTACAACAGGCAAAGGGTTCAGGAAAAGACCCAACATTTGGAGATACATAGAACTGATAGGGAATAGGGTAAGAAGGAAACCCAGTGGCAGGAAGGTAGAGGGGTGCCTTGGCAAAGGGTCTATGGAGTGGAGGAAGATAGGGAACTAACTCTGAGGAAAGACTCATTAGCGGGTCAGACATCTCAGTCCTAATCTTGGCTCTTACCAGAAACTCAGCACATGACTTTGAGATGATACAGACTTCAGTATCTTCATCTGCAAAATAGGTGAAAGCTGTTTGTTTAATCAGGTGCCTGTTATGGTTTTCTGAGATTATGGCCTTCTCCACAAATGTGATTGATGGGTTATTACAAGATATCCAGGAGGGGGCCAGAGGAGACCTCACCAAGTTGGAAAATGCCTTTCAGCCTCATCTTAAAGAGTCACATATACACACATTCACACATATACAAGCAGAGTGGTCAATCATTTCATCTACAGTAGCAGGGACACATGGTAGGAAAAATAAACATTGTTGATACCTAATTCCTTCAACGGGTTGGAGAAGACAGGCCCTAAGGATGTAACTTTGGAGGGACCTCACAGTCATAGGAGAACAATCCTATTATTTAATAAAATCTATCACCTTGCTGCTTCTTCACCAAATCCAAGGCAATCTGCTCTTTGGAAGAAACCAATCTTCCACCTTGCCTCCTCTCACCCATCAATAAACCTGTAGTAGAAATACAACGCTCAAATCCTGAGGGAAATAAACCACTAGTTAGCCACTAAGAAATGAATAGAATCTACCAACCCTGAGATAATTTGAGGTTGGGCAGCTGGGACCGCATGCCTCTGTTTCCCTGAATATTATTCATGGTTTTTCAAGGTCTTATTTTAGACCTACCCCACCCAAAAGTTGATTGGGTTGACATCTGGGCGACTATCATTTTCTGGTACTTTTATAGTTGTTTCCACATTGTTTAATCTCATTCTTAGCAAAAATTACCATTTGTTAGTTGGAATTCAAATTGGCAGAGGCATTATGATGCAAAAGCATGTTTTAAAATCATTTTGTAAAATCTACAAACAGATTCAAATCACTCCTCAGACACTAAGAAGCATCTGTCAGTCATATATCCACATGTACACTACATAGCCTCACCGAGCAGAGGTAGCTGTGGGCACTGAGGAATATTAGCATCCTATCAACCTTGAATCTTTGTTTAAAAGATACTAAAAATAAATTAGTAAGCATTACTGTTTACAGAAATAGAAATAATTTCTTGTCCAAAGGCCTCTCATCAATCCAGTCCTGGACATTTCCAAGACTGCCACTCCTGACACCTTCTCCAAGGTCCACCCTAATGGGTGAGTGAGATACCAGTCCTTTGAGTCTGGGAGCTCCTCCTGCATTTGAGAATTCCAGTTCAACATTTCTAGTTCCAGGGTGGGAAGAATCTTCAACATTCTGCAGAGTACCACAGTTCATCCCTTCTCATAAGTTCTTCGAGTCTATCTTAAGGCAACCATTTTAAAGAATGGTATCTGGGTTGCAAGAATTTCCGCTATTTTCTGGCTCCCAGTCTCTCTCCACAATCCAACATACCCTTCTGGATCCACCTTCAGAGCAGAGAACTCAGTCTGTGCCTTGGTCTAATAACTCTGAAAAAGTGGCATAGGCAGAGAGAAAGCCGAGACATTGACCTGGAGGAACTGTCCTTGAGGGGACGACAGACAGCAATGACTGTCCTATGAGGAGGTAGTGAAGCTGGGTGCCTGGCCAGAGCCAGAGCCAGGGCCAGTACCAGAGCCAGAGCCAGAACTTTCCACCACACTGGTAGGTTCCGGATCGACGACGCGAGGTGTGCGACGACGTCCCCTGTACTCAACCATGTCTGGATGATAATTCGGATGACGTCGGGCATGCTTGGTCAAGTGGTCACTCCGAGAGAACTGCTTGGGGCAGAGTGGACAAGAGAAGCGCTTCTCACCAGTGTGTGTCCTGTAGTGTCGGGCCAGCTCATCAGAGCGCGTAAACTTCTTGTCGCAGTCGAGCCAGTCGCAGGAGAAAGGGCGCTCACCCGTGTGGGTACGCTGGTGGGACTTGAGGTGCGATGACTTGTAGTAGGCTTTGGTGCATCCCGGGTAGGGGCACTGGTGGCGCTTGATAGCAGGTGTTGCCGGCCTCCTCCGGTGCATCTGACCTGCTGCAGGGCCGGGGCTGGCCCTTGGGGCCTTGCTGGATGCTCCACAGGTGTCTTCGGGCACGCCCGGGTCAGCTGACACACTTGGGACGGCGTGCACCCCAGATGAGCTCGAGGGTCCCGGGACTGCTTCCGCGCTGGAGGCTGGGTCAGGCTCGAGGCATCGGGGCGGCCCTGAGCATCGGGTCGGGTCGGAGGAGCCAGACGAGGCGCGCAGGGCTTCCTCCAAGTTCGCCCCAAAGCTCTCCCCAGAGCTGCCGCGCAAATCAGCCAGGACGCTCGCAGCCAGCAGGTGGGGCGCGGCGCCACCCACGCCGGGGCTGGGGGCGGGGTCCCGGGGGAGCGGGGTCTCCGGCACCGGTCCCGGGGGTCCCGGTGGTCCCAGACTCGGCAGACCAGACTCTGGCGGCGAGGCACCTACCTCCGAGCTGGCGCCTCGGCCCGCGCCCTCGGGGTCCGACGGGCGGCGGTGAACCACTGCGCCCGCGGACATGGACACCAGGCACTCGGCGGCGAAGTAGTCTTGGCACGCCACGGCCGCCGACATGCTGCGCCCGCCCGGCCGCCGGCGAGCGCCGTCTGGGCGCTGCCGGCCGCGGGCGTCGGGGTCCCCGGGAGCGTCCGTCCCGCCGCCTTGGAGCGAGGAGCCGGAGCTGAAGGCGCGGCGCTGCGCTGCGCTCCGCTCCGCTCGCGCCCGCCGCCCGCCGCCGCTGCCGCCGCCCGCGCGCAGCCCGCCCCGCCCGCCGCGCCCTGACGCACCGGAGCGCAGGGGCCCGGGACCGCCCCGGCCGGCAGGACCCCCGCCCCCGCCCCCCGCCGCGCTGCCGCCGGGCCAGGTCTTCGCCCCGGCCTGACCAGGCGCCGGGCTCCGCGCTCTTCCTTCTGCTGGCTAGCCAGGTAATTTTCTTAAAGCGAAAACTCCGCGGCCGTAACTTCTGGGCAGCCTGCCGGCCTCGCCCCCCCGCCCGCTGGGCCTCCGCCAGTTCGGGGTCCCGCGGAGTCCGAGAAACTTTTCTTTTAAAGAAAAAAAAAAAAGCTAATACCTGATCTGTCTTTCGATTCATAATTGCGATCGTTTGCTAAATGGTCCGGGATTACGTTTCGCTCCCTTTCTCCGCTTGCAGACCAAATTGAAAATATTCCCAAGTCTGCATCCGGAAAAAAAAGTTTTCTCATTTAACAGTTCAACTTAATCCAGGGTCGGTAGCAGTTCGCTAAATAGATCCACTACGTAGCCATTAATTAATAGCATTTTAAACCAGAAACATTTTTAACCTTGGAAAAGCTAAGAAGCCTCTCATGGTTGAAATTGAAACTTAAAATCCTTTGAGTAACGATATAACTATTCAAGCAACGAAAGAAAAATGCTTGTTTAGACTGCATTAACCTGTCACAGGCATACAAACAAATTTGAGCGATGAAATATAAATTATAGACTAGCAGCGAGATAAACACATTAAAATGGACTCCCACAATTTCAATAATAGAAAGTCACGTTTCCAATTAGGCAACATCTTCTATTTTTCTTTTGACAAAAATTAAAAATAAGAAAATGCAGCCAATACTATAGAATGCTTGTATGGTGCTTATGACTGTGGAGGTTTTTTATAATCAAGTATGTGAGTAATTTCTTTTACATGTCTTCGTTGCTCTGATTTTGCTCTTTAAGAAATTAAAATACATAGAAAGCAAACAGGATGATTCTAAAAAAATAGACATGACAGTTTTGGATGTACATAAGCTTTACTTTTATAATGAATCATGTGCATTTTATTTGTAACTGCAGTACACTTTCTTC
Source organism: Hydrochoerus hydrochaeris (assembly GCA_004027455.1). NCBI lineage: Eukaryota > Metazoa > Chordata > Mammalia > Rodentia > Hydrochaeridae > Hydrochoerus > Hydrochoerus hydrochaeris. The sequence goes on along the minus strand of PVLA01004579.1, from coordinate 17,693 downwards.
TGAAAATTAAAAAATATAGATGCAGCAAGAGTAACATAAGTACGTGTATTTACTGACTAGAATAATCAATTATGGTGTTTGCCCTATTTGCTTCAGGTCTTTATTTCTACTAAACGTTACAGAGTTGCATGTCACTTTACTTTTCCTCCTCACTTCCATTCACCTTTCTCCCTCCTTAACTTCCCCAGGTAATCACTGTTATAAATTGTATATCCTAGCAGCATTTGTTATTATACTTTAATTAGTCAGTGACCTATATATAAACATGTATATCCATGATTATCTAAATTTTTTCATAAATGATTTAGCAGTGTACATAGCATTTTGCACCTTGCTTCTCTTTCTCATTGTGATTTTGAGAATTATACATGTAAATGCAATCTATTTTATTCATTACAGTAATTTTAAAATAATATTGTCAGCTTTAGTACTGTTAAGGAGATTTCATTTTATACCTGATAATTTATGCTAAAGTTGCTTGCCTCAAAATTTCAGATTATTCACCATCTACAGATTAAAATCTGTAAGAAGTTTTACTAGCTGTTTTTTAATTTTATATTTAGAATAAAAAGATATTTTAAAATACAGAGACAATATAAGCATTCATGTACCAGTCTCATAGAATTAAAGAACATTACAAGCTGTCATATCTACATCAGATCTACTTTTTAAAATCAAAGGATTCAACATTTCCATAAAATTGAAGCCCCTTTTGGATTCCTGCAATACATTCTCCACTCCCCTTTTCCTCAAAGGCAAACATTATCATGAATTTATTATGTAACTTTCAATCTAGGTTTTACACTTTCACTGCATATGAACTCATGTGGAATACTGCTTTGAGTGATTTTAAAATATACGTACGTGATGTTAGACTATAGATATTATTCTGATTTTTTTTCTTCATGGTATATTTTTATTTTTTCTCTTCATGTTGATAGAGACCCAGTTTATTCATTTTAATCTCTGTATTGTTGATCCATGCATGTGAATGTGCCTTGTTTATTCATACTCCTAAAGGTGACTATTTAAGCTGCTGCCAATATTTTGCTATTGCTTGTATGTGTGTTCTTCGCACCTATGTGAGAGTTTCTCTGTGTATCTACCTAGATGGGGAATTGCTATGCTGCACATACATTTTCAGTTTTACTACCAACTGCCAAATCATTTTCCAATTTGTGTACCCCCCCAGCAATGTTCAAGGGTTCTTATTTCCCTAACATGACATTAAATATTTTATCAATTTAGACTTTTTTAAGTTTTGCCAGTTTGATTTTTAAAGAATTCAGGGTCTTGTTTTATTTGAATTTCCCTCACTGCCAGTGAGGTTGAGTGCTTCATATATTTATTGGCTGTTGAAGTTTTTCTGAGGTTGTGATTTGTCTTTTCAGTGTTCATTCATTTTTCCAATAGGTTGTGTGTTTTTATCTTTTATTCTCTTGATTTATAGGATTTCATGTGTATAAACATTCAACATACTGTCTCAGTCTATAGCTTGTCTTTTAACTTTTGATGTCTTTTGTATGATAACAAATTTAAAATGCAGTGATACTCCTCTCTTTTTTTAACATTTTATGCCATTTATATATTAGTAAGGGGACTTCACACCTGTTGAGTGAAGGTATCCTATTATGTCTTTTGCCTTAATATTTTTAAAGTTTTGTTTTTCACACATAAACACTATCTGTGGCTTATCTTTTTGAATGCTGTAAAGCAGGAATTACATTTTACTTTTCCCCACACCCCCAATATGGAAAGCCTGTCATGACCTGATTTACAGAACTGTCTTCATATCACTGTTAATGTATAATGCTACCATGATTGTAAATTAAATTTCTGTATATTCATAAATGTATTCCTAGCTTGTCCTTTCTCATTGATCAAACCAATTCTGAGCCAGTAGCACACTTTTCATGAATTGCTATGGCTTCATAATAAGTCTCGATGTATAGAAGGGCATGATCTCTTCTTTGTTCATTTTAAAAATTGTGCCAACTATTTTTGGACTTTTACTCTTATATATGAGTATATAAAGTCTTCTGTGTGACTTTAGCATCAGTTTGTCAGATTCCTTAATGAAAAAAAAATTTGAGGGGTATTCTAAGTTAAATTTACAGGTTAAATTTGGCGAGCTGTGATAGCTTTTCAAAATTTAGTAATTCAATGCCTGAATATTATTCTGATTTTAAATATTCAACAACATTTTATAATATGTTTATAAAATGCTTGTATTTATTTTCTAGGTATCCTCCCACCTATGTTGTGGTTTTTGCTAGGAGTATAAGTGAGCTTTAAATTTTTAAAAAATTGGTTACTACTACTACTGTTTGGAAATGCTATAGATTTTGGAATAATTTTGTTTTAAAGGAAAATACGCTGAATATTCTTATGAAATAGTTTATTTGCAGATTCATTTGTATTTTCACATAGATAATCATATTATATGTAACTAATATTCCTGATACCTTTTTCCCTTTCTGACTTCTTTGGGTGGGGTAAGACTTCTCATAGAAGGGTGACAGAAAGCTGTATTCTATTTCTGTTACTTATAGAATGTTTCTAATGTGTCATCATTATTTATCATATTTATTGTGAGGTTTTGGTAAAAACTTTTTATCAAATTAGGGCAGTTCACTTCTATCCAAGTTGTGTTTAAAGCAATAATATTTTAAACCATAAAAAATACTGAAATTTTACTAGTTTTGTAAAACGTAGAGATGGTTATAGATTTTGTCTTTGATATGTCAATGTAACAGGTCACCTTGATGGATTTTTCTAATGTGGACTTGACAATGAATTCCAAAGTAATCCTGTTTTGTATGTGGTATGTTATTTTTTAATATATCACTTCATATAATTTGTGATTTTAAAATAATTTTAGAATGTTGTTTGTGTCATTGGCTTATAATTTACATTTGTTGCAGTGTCTTTGTCCATATTTGGTATTAGGTAATGCTGCCTTCATAAAAAGCATTTGAAAATTTCCTTCATTTTCTATATCCTGTGATTGTTTGTTTGAGATAGGTTATTATATTATTTCCTTGAGTGTTTGGTAAATTTTCATGTGAAGCCATCACATTTTGAAATTTAACTTAGTTTCTCTAATTTTTCTTCAATTAGTTTTGGTAATTCACATTTGTCTTTAAGATCTATTTAAAAATTAGATATATTTAAACATTTAAAATTTTGGTACATAGTTCATATTTTTTATTCTAAAATTTAGCACAGTATCTGTAGTCATGTTCTGTTTTTCATTCCTGATCTATAGTTGTCAATTCTCCACTTTTTTTGGCTTAACAAAGGTTTTTTATAATTTTAGACAAACTTATAAATGTCTATTTACAGTCTTCAAATGGTCAACTTTTGTTGACCATACTTCTTTTTAAATATGTATGTTTATTTAATTTCTGTGTTTATCTTTATTAATCCCTGACATTTTCATTGACTTTAACATGCTACTCCTCAAAATTACTTTCCAAGTTATATATCTAACACATTAATTGCCAGTCTTTCTTATTTTCTAACAGAAATTTAAAGCATAAATTTCCCTTCAAGGACATTGCTTTATCTATAGCCCACAGGTTTCCAAAAGAGTGCCATCATTGCCATTTGATTCTAAATACTTAGTAATTCTGCTGTGATTTCTTAAAGATTACATTTTCAGAAAAGTGCTCTTCCTGAATTTCACTGGAATTGTACCACTTGAACAATAACTCTGACTAGTGCTCATTGTGTAACCTCTTGGGACCCAGCTCTGGAAGTATAATTTGGGATCATTTGAAATGAAAAGTTAAAAAGTGTAATTTCTCAATATGGTGTATATGGTGACTGTCAAATAAACGTTACTGAAATAATCTTTTTCACAAACCCATTCAGAAGCTTCCTGAAAATCATCAAAGAGATGTTCCTGATGGCCTTGAGTACCTGACTTGGCCATTCCTTTGGTCATAAGTGATTTAGAACAGGTATATAGTAGGCATTCTGCAAATATGACAAGAATAAGTGAATAGCAATTTATAACCTACCAGATTATCATTACTGTTCATTCATGATTGTTAGTCTTAAAAAGACAGTCAGCATTCCCAGAAACACTGCAAACCTGTTTGTATTTGGGCTGGTTTTCTTCCTACCTTTTGGAAAAAGCCAGTCCATTCTTGTTCTAGCCCATTACCTCTTGCTTTTCCAGGGTCCACAAATTCATTATATATTTCCCTCCTCTCCAAAATATTTTGTGCCTCTTTCTTTACAGATAATTTGAGTCAACATTCAATAATAGACCAATATCTTCATTTAAAAAATCTTGTCTCTCTATTCTCTTCTAGTTCCTGCTATAGCTACTTTGCCCTTCAAAACCAAATTTCTTAAGTGCTGAGTATATTCTTATTCATCATCTCCTTAGCTTTACATTATTAAAATTGCCCTATACTGTACCCTCACTTTACAACAGAATTCCTTTTGTTGAGACCAATATGAACACAGAACAATTGACTCTAACACCACTGAACTCTACACTTAAAAACAGTTAAGATTGTAAACTTTGTGTTATACATATTTTACCACAGCCAAAGTTTTCTTTTTGTAAAAAAAAAAAAAAAAAAGAATATTGACCTCTTTGTTGCTAAGTCCAATCCTCAAATAACTAGAACTCTTAGAACAGTTGAGCAATCTTTGAACCATTCTCTTCTTTTGGCTTTTGTGATGTTACATTATTTTGGGCTTTCTAACTTATTGAGATATCTGTGAGACATCTCCAGAGGACTGGCAAATTATCAAGTGGTTAGATGTTTCACCGATATCTCAAACAGTAGATTGAAAATTTGAATTCTTGGTTGTTATCCTCAAATTTATTCTTACTGCATTTTTCCTTCTCTCAGAATGTAGCACTTCCATCTGTCCTCTTCCTAAACTGGATGTCATTCTTGACAGCTTCTTTTCCATCAGCCCTCACATTTAATTCATTTTCAAGTGTGGTGGATTCTACTTTCAACTATATGTCTACCATTCACTACTCTCATTTTCCCTGCCAGTAATCCAAGTCATCTTCAATTTTGATCAGACTACAGTGATACTGGATTCCTCTGATTCCTGTGCTTTGCTTTTCCTCCATTTCAGTCCTTTTCCCATGTTGCAGCTAGGTGACACAGCCAGTCACAGCTAAGACAAATCCAAAATGGCAGTCAATGATTCAGCTCCTTTTTACCTTTCCACTTGATTTCTGACTTACTTTACTCCAGCTTCTACTGCCCTTTGAAAACACTAGTTCCTCAGAACTAGTCAGAAATCTTGGTATGCTTTAACCTCAACCTACCTGGCTCTTTTTTTTCATTCTGACTAACTCTTACACAGCATTCATTCATTACTGCTTCCTCTAAGGAACCTACCATTTCCCATCCAAATTGGGTCCCTTCTATTATACAAGCACCCATTTATTTAACAAATATTAAGTGGATGATTCTTGTCCAATGCATAGTCTGAGGCACTGGAGATGGAACAGTGAACAAAATAGTCCCTGCTCTTATGGAGCTTACATTTTAGTGGGGGAAGACCAATAACAAGCAAGTAAATAAATAGACATATTTCAGATAGTGTTAACTGCTTTAGAGAACAATAAACAGTGTCAGCAAGATACTAAGTCCTGAAAGGGAATATTTAAATAGGGCGATCAGGCAAGGCCATTCTCATAAGGGGAAGTAGAGGAAGTAAGTCTTGGAAAGATGTAAGATGGGCAGAAAATCTAAAAGCCTTGAGACAGGAGCATGTTGAGGTGCTGAACAACTTAAAGGCTTGCATTCATTTTCTGTCACTGTCGTAGCAAGTTACCATATATTTAGTGGCCTAAAACAACAACAAAAAATATGTCTCACTTTTATATGGTTCAGAAGTACAAAGTAAGTATCAGTGGGATAAATAAAATAAAGTAGTCAAGAGGGCTGCACTTGTTGGAGATTCTAGGTAAGAACTGATTTTCTTGTCCCTTTCTGGCTGGAGAAACAGCTGTCTCTTAGACAACTCCTTTTTTCCATCCATACAGCCTGCAATGATAGGCTGAGTCATTTTCTGATTTTCATCACTTTTCTGCTTCTCCCCTTCATTTAAAAAGATCTATGTGATTACTTTGGGCTCACTTGAAAAATCTGATCTATTTCAAGAGCAGCCAATTAGTAACTTTTATTCCATCAGTTGCCTTAACTCTGCATTGCCATGTAATGTAACATCTTTACCAGTTGTGGGTATTACAATGGGGCATCTGTGAGGAACCACTTTTCTGCCTAGCACGAGGCTGAAGTAGACTAAGCAAAAAGAAATACAGTAAGGAAAGAAAAAGCCCTGGGATCTGGCCAGATGGGAGGCAGGTATATGTAGCACTTTGCAAACCAGTGTAAAGAGTATGACAGGACACCTTAAAGAGGATTTTGAACAGTGAAGTGATCAGAGTTACTTTTTTAGAAGTTCACATTTTTACTGTATGGCAAATGTAGTAGAGCTCAGGCAAGAGCAGCAGCAGCAGATCAGTTAGTAAGTGACTGCAGAAATCCAAGCAAAAGTCAGCAGTGGTTCGGATCAGAGAGGTAGCAGTGAAGGAGGTGAGATGTGTGGGCGTGAGAAAAGGTGAGGAACCGTGAATGGCTGCAAGGATTTCAGCCTGGTGACTGGCAGACTGTCCTTTCGTTCTGGGAATGGAGAAGGCTTCAGAGAAGGCTTCAGAAGAATCAGAATACATGAGATAGCAGTCAGGAATCTGGCTTTGAAGATTGCGAGATGTCTCTGAGGCATGCAAGTAGAGATACAGAGTAGGCTGGTGAATCCATGAGGCTGATAGTTTTGCAGTTTGAAGTCTTGCTGCATCCCTGACAAAGAAACAGGATAAAGTCGTTTTTTAAAAAGCTGTGTATTTCTATATGTAAGTCTCTGGAGGTCTGGAACTTTAACTCTTGGTAGGCTATTCTCTTAAAATTCTGTATGTAATTATTCAGTATTTTTTGTATAATCCCAAATTATTATTTAAGTACTATTAAAACTAATAGTACTAAATTATCAAGATCAAAGCTTTCTGTTTTATAACATCTAGTTACATTAATTTATGTACTTATTTTTGTGGTGCAGAGAATTGAACCCAGGGCTTTTGCACATGATAGGTAAGCACTTTACCACTCAGCTACACCTCCAACCTCAAAAATACAGTAATTTTAAACCTAATGTTTCAAGTTTAACTGATGAATCTGTATGTTCTTAACTATGAAGTTTCTTTTAGATTCAAATGTCTTTTGTGTTACATTTGTGCTCATGTTAATTTATCAGTCTCTGTGAACCATATATGACTTTATGTTAGTAAGCAGGTAAAAAGCTACAGTTAGGTGGGAGGAGTAAGTTCAGGTATGCTATTGCACAGCACAGTGACTATAGTTAATAATGACTATGAACCTTTCTTTGACTAATTTCAAGTACAGTACATATACTGTTACGGACTTTACAAATAACTATAAGTGGTAGGAGGACATAGTAAATACTCAGGAAATATTTTTACATGAGGCTGAGAGCAAAGGCCCAATTGAGGTATTTATGTGAAGACAAAAAGAAAGTAGGTGATGTAAGATTTTATAGAATAATAGCCTAGTATTGAGCAAACATATATTGTGACTTTGGAGTTTAACAGGCCAGATTCAAATGAGGAGGGAATGTAAATTTGTGCATCAATTTGACAATAACCTGTTAAGATGACAATGTGCATAACCTCTGACTTGGAAATTCCACACCTTAGTTATATGCCTTAGGGAAACTCTTGGATTCAGGTCTCAGAGATATCTGCAAATATGTTCAGTGAGGCATTTGCTTCAGGTTTTTTTTTTAAAACAATTTAAGCATTGTGAAAATATAACACTACAACATTGGATTAAAAATAAATGATCAACCCACACTTGCTAGATCATGGATAATGCTTTCTGCTTAGTAAATACAGCAGAAAAAACTCTTAAGACTTTAAAAGAAAGTGTCTTTTAATTTAATAAACCACTTAATTTTGTTCACATATGGTAATCATTACTTTATCAATATGTAATATTTTGTTAGTAGTACAAAGTCTGTGTCCAGGTTCTGAGTTCTGGTTCTATCAATTACCAGCTGTGGTACTTAAGTTACTTCTCTTTACTCACGAAAAGAGGACAATAATAGTACTTACTTCACTGCAGTGCAGTGAGTACACAGTATTTGCAGTGTTAATAGTCCACACATAGGCATATAGTAAGCACTATACTAGGTGCAGGGTTGTGTGTGTATGTGTATGTGTACATGTGTGTGTATGTGTCTGCATGCATGTGTGTGTGTGTGTGTGTGTGTGTGTTATGCTGGGGATTGAACTCAGGGCTTTGCACCTGCTAAGCAAATGCTTACCACTTATCTACATTTCCAGTACCTATATTAGTCACTATATATTGTTTATCCATGTATTATCCTTCTACATATGTCTCCACAATACTGTATGTTTATACGTCAAAAGTATAATACCTTATTAAGTGTAATACACTACAAATTTAGAGGAGTGCTTACCTACCACTATGGTATAGGAAAAGAAAGAGAATAGAGTTTCAACTGATTGTTTAACGTTTCATTTATTTTTTACAAAAACTTGGAGCAAATGAATCCATGTGATAAAGTTCATCAATATGTGTTGAGTACACTCCTAACTGCTGTAATATTGCCTATACCTTTTCTATCTGCATGAAATGTTTTCTTTCAAAAAATCCAGGATAGAACTAGAACATTGATGCACAACGATTATCTGCTGAATGAATGAGTGATTAAGGACTGGCTTGAACTGAAGAAGCAGCTCAGAGACATTCAGCCTGGTAATGGGCTATATAGTCAGTTAAGGACAGTGACTGAACATGGGCAATTAGAAGGGAAAGCTTCTCCTCAGCCATGGTGGATTCAGTGAGACAATGGAATAAGGGCTTTCAAACTTCTGATGGAAAAATATTTGAACTTAAATTCTATACTCAGGTGAACCTATCATTCATGTATGAAAGCCAATCAAAAATACTCTCATAAATACATGGGATCAGAACACCAATCACTCCAGCCTCTTTCCCTGAAAGAGTCCCTACAAAGTGTATTCTGGGAAAACTACAAATGAATCAAAGAGGGAAGGTTAGGAGGGACACCAAATTTGGTGACAAAACAGTGAAGTATAAAATACTTACTGAGTGAGGAAAAAGGAGGGGGTAAGAGAGAAAGAAAAGACAACAATATGACAATCTGGAACTGAAATCCCTGATTATCTTTACTTAGGAAGGAGCAAAGGGCAAAGGAGAAAACTAAAGATAGGAACAGTTTCTTGATTTAGAGAGACGCTAGTTGTATCCTATAGGTGCAAAAGTTGATTTTATAAACTTTAAGTACTGTATGTGCTGAAAAATTGAAGAGTAGCCTCTGAGAAGTGGGAATAAGATGTATAACTTCCTAACCATTAGAAAATAAGAGAATCAATAAAATAAGAATATGATCAATTCAACAAAAGTAGGAAGGGAAAAGGAGAAACAGTAACAAAGTTGGTATGTAGAAAAGAGAAAATAAATTGCAAGTGTTAGCCTGAAGTGTTAATAATCATGATGGCAGTGGATTTACTACCTGTACAAAAGGCAGAGCTCTTCAGGTTACAGTTAAAAAAGGAGTAGGGAGACAAAGTATCTATTTAATAGAAGCAGACATGCTATGTAAATATTAACAGTTTAAAAACATTTCAATGGAGAAAAAGAAAGGCTGTGGAAGATTCTATATTATTAAGAAGCTGAAAAAATGGATCTATATTCTGTTTAAACTTGCATGGTGTATTTACAAGAAAATTTCAATAAACTACGAAGCAGAAATTATACAACCTACCTACCTAAAATGACTATTTAACAACAAAAAGCTAGTAAAAAAAAAAAGACTATTTAACAACAAAAAGCTAGTAAAAAAAAAAAAAAACCTCAGAGATAAAAACTACTATCCTGGAAAGGAGAAAGCATACTTCTAATTAACTTGGATTACAGAGGAATTAAATTTGAAATTACAAATCACTTAGAAATGAACAAATGAGTACCCTGCATTTCAAGATCTGTGAGTGATGCCAAAGTGGTACAAATGGAAAGATTTACAGCCTTAAGTGTTTGTGGAAAACAGAAATTGTGAAAATAGACAGACAGGGCATTTGACTCAAGTGCTAGAAAAAGAACAGGAAAATAAACCCAAAGAAATAAAGGGAATAACAGAATAAAGATAAAAGTAGAACTAATAAAATAAAAACAAAATTATTAGACTTCATTAAATACAACCAATTACTACTTCTTTAGCAAGACCAATAAAATAAATGACTGCCTGGTAAATAAGATTAATAAAAAATGAAGACTATATGAACAAAGGTACAAGAAATGCCAAAAAAACCCCAGATGAATAATTACTATTCATAACTTTAAGAAAATACAATTAAAATTAAGACAGAGTGTTTGACCCATAAAACTACAAATTGCCAGAGGTGGTTTAAAGAGAAGTGAGAAATTTCTATTGACTATCACTTAAAAATAGATGATGAAAAAGTAGAAGAAAAAATCCCAACAATTTACTTTTCAAAAAATAAAAGAAAATAGAACCAGACCAAAGTAATATTACAATCTACAGCTACCAAAATGAAGGAAATGTTTGTTATTTTTCATGTTAAAGTAGTTGTGGTTCATAACATGAGACAGTTTTTATTCATAAGAGGCTATTGTTACCCAGATTCTGAAATCAGATAGTGTCAAAAAGGAGTGGGAGTTTAATTTCACTTACAAACATGAGAATAAATACTGTAGCTAAGTCCAGCAGTACATTAAAAGAATACTGCATCATACCCTGGTTGACTTTTTCCAAATTGTTGAGTTTTTCAGTAAAAAATGCATTAATAGAAATCATTGTTTTTTTTGAAGAGAATAAAGAAAAATTGTTAGTAAACAAATCATAGCCTGGTGTGGTGGCTCATGCCTGTAATCCCAGCACTTGGAAGACTGGGGCAGGAGGACCATTGTGAGTTCAAGACCAGCCCAGGCTACAAAGTGAGCTCAAAGCCAGCCTGAACTGCATAGAGAGACCCTGTTTCAAAAAGACAAAAAAACAAACAAACAAACAAAAACATAGAAGAAAGTATCTCATGGTTGAAAAGTAACAACAAAAATCTATAGCAAACATAATGCTTAATAAAGAAATATTTGAAGCATTCTCATTAAAATTAAGAACAAGTCTAAAATAACAGTGGTTAAATGGTAGTAGACTTGTTCCATTTAATTAAATATTTTTTAAAAAGCAAAATTAAGATATGTAGTTATTAGAAAGAAAAGATGTACAGCTGTTACCTTTTTAAGACTATATTTCCATGTACCTAAAAACAAAACAACAACAAAAAAAGAAAAATACCTAAAAACACTTTAGAGCTAGTAAGATATTGGTAGGGTAACTAAACAGCTTCATGAAGAAAGTAACTGAATGGAAATTCCCAAATAAAAGGCTAAATAAATTGAAAGACAATACTTTTTCTTACCAGAAAAAAATATGTGCTACAGAATAACAATAGTTACAAAAGTTATAAATTGAATGCTGTCCTACACAATGTAACAACAGGTTTATATATGGAATTTGACACACTGATTCAGGCTCATCTGATAAAGAAAAACAGTAGGAATAACATTTTCTAGAAAATATCAAAACATATCCAGAAGGATTAGTAATTGATTCAGGGTATATTGACATGGGAATAGTTCTATAAATTGATGGAACAAAAGAAATGGTCCAGAAACAGAGCCACTTATATTAAGAGTTTCAGTACATGATAAAAGTTGCATTTCAAAAGTGAGTGGGAGGAATAATAGGCAATTTATTAAAGAGTGTTCAACAGTTATCTTTTTTTGGGGTGGTACTGGGAATTGAACTCAGCACTTTGGGTTTTTCAGGCAGGTGCTTGTGCTACTGAGCTGTATCCCTGGCCCTTTAGTAGTTATCTTAATCGTTTTGGGGGGAAACAAATTTCAGTCACTTTTATACATAATATATAAAAATAAATTCTGGATATATTCAAGAGCTAAGCATAAAAATGAAAATTAAAGTATGGAATATTAATAGAAGTAGAATATTTGACAAAGCTCAAGATTTTGTCATTATTAAAAACGCTTAGAAAACTAGGAATAGAAAGGATTTTGATAATTAGTTTCTATGAAAAAACTTACATTGCATTTAATGGTCAAAGTGAGAATGATTACTCGCTAAGATTGGAGATAAGCCAAAAAGATGTTCAGTCTCCTACTTTTCTTGAACATTTTATTAGAGGTTTTAATAAGAACAATTAGGCAAGAAAACTATAAAAAAAGGCATCTAGACTGGAAAAGTAGAAATATTATCAAACACAATTGTCTATTTAGAAAACCTTAATGCATCTACCAAGAAATTACTAGAACTGAGAAGTGATTTGGGTAAAGTGTCAAGATACAAGGTCAATATACAAAAATCAACAATGTTTCTATATAGTAATAATAAAAAGTAAAAAAAGTATTACTACCAAAGTCAATACTAAAAATGAAAAAACATTTAGTATGCATTTAATAAAATATGTAATATTTGTATATATAAAACTACAAAACATGATGAAAGTGAACGTATACCTAAATAAATACAGTCTTCCATGAACTGAAAGACTTGCTGTTGTGTAAATGTCAATTCTCTAAAACGGATACATAGATTCAGTGTAGTTCTAATCAAAATCCTAGTAAGATTGTGACTTTTGTAGATATCACATCTAAATTGATATGGAAAAACAGAGAACTAAAAGAATCAAAACAATTTTACAAAATAACAAAATTGGGGAACACATTTTATTTGCTTTTAAGAGTAAAGTTACAGAGATCAGGACAAAGTGATACAAGTAAAAAAAATAGAAACATATAGTGATGGATCAGAAGAGATATTCCAGAAATGAATGAAATTAGCTAGCTGATTTTTGACAATTGTGCAAAAATTTTATGGAAAAGAATAGTTTTTTAATTGCAATATTTTTTAGCAATCCAATTCATATTCAAAAAACTGAATCTCAATTCATACCTTGCACCACCTATGAAGTTGTGATCCAAACAGATTTATAGACATAAATCTAACACTCAAAACTATAAAACTTCCAGAAAAAAATATGTATTTTTGAGCTAGGAAAGGATTTCTTAGTTGTGATACCAAAAAAATAGACTTTCTTAATAATTTTGATAATATCAACTCTACATTAAAATTTTCTCTGCAAGAGACACTTTTAAGTGAGAAAGGGGCCAGTGGTGTAGCTCAGTGGTTTAAGTGCCTGCCTGGCAAGCAAGAGAGAGAGAGAGAGAGAGAGAGAGAGAAATCATAGGCTGGAAATAATATTTGTAAGGAATTTGTATTAAAACATAAAGAACTTTTCAAATTCAATAGAAAAGAGTAAATAACCACATTTTTAAATGAGCAAAAACTTGAGCAAAAACCTCAGCCAAAGGGATGTCAAATATGTCTATAAAAAGATACTTGAAATTATTGGTTGTTAGAGAGATACCAATTAAACCTACAATGAGGCACTACTATCTACCTGTTAGAGTGTGTGTGTGTGTGTGTGTTTTAAAACTTGACAATACTAAGTGCCAAGCAACTAGGAAAACAGTATAGCTCCTTGGGAAGACAGTCTGACAGTTTATAAAGTTAAACACGCACACTCACATTTGTACTATGATCCATTAGTCCCCTACGTATTTAGCCAAGAGGGATAAAAACTTATGTTCACCTAAAAACCTGTTCATAAAGCCTTTATTTATAATTGCCCCCAATCAGAAATAATTCAAATTTTTTATAATGGAATACAGCACTAATAGGCAATAAAAAGAGGCAAATTTATATACACAACAACACAGATGGCTGTCATTGCATTATGGTAAGTAAAAGCAATCAAATAAAAGATTATATCTTTATGTTTCCATTTTATGAGAAATTCCTTAAAAATATGAGTGGTTCTCCCAGGCTGGTGTGGGAGAAGGGCAGGAATGAGTTTTAGGTGTTATAGTACTATTGTGTGTTTTGTTTGTTTGTGATTATACAGCTGTATAAATTTGTTCAAGCTCACACAGTAATATATCCCAAATAATTTTAAAATTATTGTGAAACATTAGATCTTTGTAATTGTTCAGTACAGCAGCAAGACGTGAATCCCAGAAGCTATGAAAGAAAAGACTTACAGATTTGAATCCTACAAAATACTAAACTTTTTAGTATAAAAGCCACCATAAATAAATTACAAAATCAGGCTACAGATTCATGAATATAAATTTTCAGCAAATATTTTAGACAAAGGAATAACATCCATAATAAAAAGAGAGGCTACACATTTATATGAAAAGAAGATAACATGAGACCAGAGGTCAAAGTGCTTGAAATACAGGAAAAAGTAGAAGGATCTCATGTATTCTATAGCATCAATAAATATGAAAAGACAACCTCATTATCGATCAAAGAGCTGTGAATTAAAGCACTTACTTAAAATAAGTTCACTTATCATCTAGGCAAAGCTTTTAATGATTGCTAAAACCCAACATTAGTAATGGTGTGAGGCAACAGGTCACCCATAAGATTTTTAGAAAAAAACTGGTGTAACTTTCGAAGGTTAACTTTGATAGCAACTTTCAAAAAATTAAATGTTCATACTTTTGATTCAGTAATTTCACATCTAGGTATTAAAATATTTGCATAGGTTTACAAATATATATGTAAGATTTTTTATTAAAACACTGATGAAAAATAGGGATCAAATTAAACAGCAGAGAAGTAATTACATAAATTAGATAAATCTTTGTTATGGACTGCCATTACAGTACAAAGGACACACATGTAACTGTATTCATTTACTTGCAGTGAGGTCTGTTACTAACCAAAAGGAGCAAATACAGTAGCAGAAAAACCCTATTGTGTTTTTTTAAGTATCTGCAAACCTGTGTGCAGATATTTACACACAGACACACGCACAAGCACAGCCATAGTAAAGGTTTGAATAAGTGAACATCAAAGTTCAAGTAGTAGTATCCTGTTGGGGTTGGAAGTGGTAAGATTGGGGGTAATGAAGAAAAATTACATTTTTTTCCCTATAAGTGCATTGGTCTTATTTGAACTTTAAAAAAAATCTATTTTCATTTGTACATGTTTGCAGTACATAATCTTTGCATTTCTTGTGTGGAGTTGGTACACATACATTTGAACTTTTTAAATGCAGAATATTATGTCTTACGTGGTTTTTAAATTAATGAAATAGAGGCATGGTTCAAATATATTAATACATTTTAAAATTAAATTCAGATAGAAAACAAGATGGTAAATAGGTTCCAGATCATCAAAGGAGAAAAGGTAAATTTGATTACTAAAATAAGAAAAAATACAGCAAGTATTAAAAGTAGAAATCATAAAATAAATAGGCAGAAAAAAGATCAAGTATAACTTTTCTCATGACATCTGTGAATGCCCTAAAAATATCTATCAAAAGGCACAACCCAGATGAAAGAAAGGAAGAAAAAATTTAGCCATAAGCTGTTCATGAAATTGACAGGGAAAATTGGAAAGTAAAGAAAAGATTTGGCAAAAATATCAGAGACAAATGGAATGCAAGAGAATCTATCCACAGGTACTACTAATACTGTATTAAAATGTTAAAAAATAGAACTCAGTATCTGAATATCCAGTGGAACAAAAGAAATTATTAATATTTAGATGGTATATTTCTAAATGGTAGACTGAAGAGGGCAATGCAGTCTAGAATATAAACACCTCTGGAAGTTATTTATATTGTGGTTAGTTATATACCAATGCTGATTTATTTACAATGAAGTTCTACACAGTCAAGAAATTGCTAATGTAGAAAGATCTACAATGACCCAAAAATGTTATCAATTAGGAAGTGAAAAATATAAACTATGTACTATAATCATTGTATGATTTCAATTTTAAAACCATTTTAAAAGAAGAAAGGTACAGAGCTCGCAGAGTCAGTGCTGTTCCTTGTGCATGGAGGACAGGCAGCAGTCCTGAAACAGAATGATCCCATGTCATGCAGGAGGAGATGATACTGGTGTTCAAACTGGGTGTGAAAAGCCTGCGTTTAAATAGTCTTTGACTGACACTTCCTTTTGCTGTCCAGCCTTGAACAGAGTTTCTTGATTCCCATAACTGGACTGCCTTGTCATAATGTGTCACCCCTTTTTCTGAGACTCATGTCTGCCATCCTCAGTCATCACAGCTTATGTAATTTCAGTATTTGATTTAGTTATTGATGGTGTGAGATGTCCCAAGATGCTAGGTGGGTCTAAACTAGCCTGGAAGTATTTAGGTGACTGCACAAAAGTGCTGTGTGTCACCAGGCACCAGACCCAATGAGAAGGGACACAACTATGGCTTCCTCTAGAGGACAAATGGCTATGAGTCTTGGAGCTCCCGCTGGAAG
This sequence comes from Hydrochoerus hydrochaeris, assembly GCA_004027455.1. Lineage (NCBI taxonomy): Eukaryota > Metazoa > Chordata > Mammalia > Rodentia > Hydrochaeridae > Hydrochoerus > Hydrochoerus hydrochaeris. The sequence continues at coordinate 1,198 of PVLA01004579.1, read as the reverse complement.
GCTTATTCTCTGTCTCTTCTAATAATCTCTTCATAGCTTTTCCTGGGTTTGGGGTGTTATGGTGCTGAGAATGGGGTAAAATAGGGGGGAATGGAGAAAACATTGCAATGGAATAATTGGCTCTGGATTTGCATAAGTCACAGTCAATGTGTACTCCTTTGAACTAAGCTCCAGAGGTCATATTATCTCTTCCAGGAAAGCATCATGGTTAGCATTATGAGGCCAGAGTGTTTCCAGGTGGTGTGAGTTTACTCTCTGTCCTCTGAATTAATTAGAAGCACTAGAATTTTAGAGGTATCCTAAAATACCTCCTATAATCCCAGCACTGAGGGAGGCTGCAGCAGGAGGATCACAAGTTTGAGTCTCATTTGGGCAATTTAGCGAGACCCTGTCTCCAAAAAAAAAAAAAAAAAAAAAAAAAGCAAAAGGGTTGGGGCAATAACTCAGTATGAAAGCTCTGGGTTCAATCCCCAATACCAGTGAAAAAGCGGTGTCTTACTGCAGTAGAGATAGAGGCATTAAAGTTACTGGCAAGAGTGGTTGAGGAAGGCATTGGATACTAGTAATCAGCCTGACAATCTTAGAGAAAATAATGGGAGTAGATTAGCATCAAACTATAGCCAGGTTTGACTGAGAGAAAAAGGCAATGGGAAAAGAAAATGACATTCAGTTATGTGAGGCATACAGAATTTCAGCCACCTACAACCAAAACAGAGCTACACCCAGACATATAATAATCAAGATACCAGAAATTCAATATAAAAACAGAGTATTAAAAGCCATCAGAGAAAAGAAACAGATTACCTATAAAGGTAAGCCCATCAGAATCACGGCTGTCTTCTTGACACAGACCATCAGATCAAGAAATGCTTGGAGCGAAGTATTCCAAGCTCTGAAAGCAAATAACTTCCAGCCCAGATTGATGTATCCTGCAAAACTGTCACTAGAAATTAATGGAGAAACAAGATGCTTCCATGACAAAGAGGAACTGGGGGAGTTTGTGACCACCAATCCAACCCTACAGAGAATACTGAAGGACATTCTAGAGAGAGAGAGAAAAAGAATACCAGGATTTTAGGAACAGTGGCAGAAAGGCTTCAGTGAGTGGGGCAGGCAGTAGAATGAAGGAGAAAACTAGACAAACAAAGGCAGAAAAATAGCATAGCAGAAATGAGGCAGAGAAGGATAACTAGAAACT